>RJWT010011589.1:0-23149 GCA_004365215.1 Cuniculus paca
GCTAAATAAACCGTTCCTTGTTTCACTTTGGTGTCAGGTGTTTGTCTCAGCAACGGAAAAAAGTAACCAAAACAGAATTTGGTACCAGGAGTGGGGTTGTTGCTATGACTGTACCTGACCATGTGTTTCAAGAGCCTTTGGAAATGGCTTGTGGGAACAGTTTGGAAAGGTTCAGAGCTGTCACCTGAAAGAATAACCCTGGAACAACTTAGGCTGTTCTGTAGGGGAGATTCTGGTCCTAGGAGACCAGGAGTCTGATAGAGAGCCTTCCAGTAAAGACCAGGCTCAAGAGGTTTCTGCTGGGAAGAAGGACTGCATTGGATGCTGGACTCCAGTTGATGTATGTTATGGCTTGGCAGAAAGTTTGTCTGCCTTTTGCTCATGTCCAGAGA
Source organism: Cuniculus paca (assembly GCA_004365215.1). Classification (NCBI taxonomy): domain Eukaryota; kingdom Metazoa; phylum Chordata; class Mammalia; order Rodentia; family Cuniculidae; genus Cuniculus; species Cuniculus paca. The sequence goes on from RJWT010011589.1 coordinate 393, forward strand.
CTTTGCCTGAGACTAAGATTAAGGATGGTGGAATGATTAATCTGGCAAAAGAAATATCAAGGCAGTCGAATGTTGAGGGCGTGGCATGGCTATTGTTGGGGGCTTTTAGCCAGATTTATATAAAAAATCAAGAGCACAGAGCCCAGCAGAGTGATTTGAAATGTGAGTTTGGCCAAAAAGGAAGCTCTAGTAAAGTTGTGGACTGCAAAGATAGAGCTGAGACATTGATTGCTGAGGAGGAACAGAAAAATAGAAAAGATGGCCTGAAGGCAGTGCAAAAAGCAGCAAGTCTCAAACCTTTGCAGTTTCCAAAGTGCAAAAGTGGAAGACTTTGCCTTGAGGAGAAAGCCTCAGAGCACCATGTTCCAGAATGGTGGCAGCGGAGGCCCCAAGAGGTTCCAGAATGGCGGCGGCACAGAGAATCTGTTCCTCACAATCAAGTTCAGAGTGCCCAGTGATCCAGGTGCTTGACCCCTATAGCCAAGAGAGAGGAAAGCTTGGCTACTGCTCTAACTGGCAGCAGATCTCAGCGTCATCCACGTGGTGCTGGTTTTAGGTGCATGCAGAATGCACAAGCTCAGAGGTTAAGGTTTCCACCCCGATTTCAGAGGGCCTGGGAGGCCAGGCAGTGTGCCCCTGAGAGGGCAGTGTGTGAAGCTGTGAGTGTGAAGCCAAAGGTGCACTGGAGACCCCAGAAGTTTGGAAAAGCCAGGAACATGGATCATCTCAGGAAACCTGCAATAATGGAGCAAAGCCAGCCCAAGAGAAAAGCTACAGGAGTTAAAATCACCAGAAGTGCCAAAGGGGTGGAGCCATACAAGCCCTTTGGAGCTAACAATTTGCCACAGATTGCTTCAGATGCTGGACATGCAACTATAGGACTTAACACTTGCCCTGCTGGATTTTGGACTTTTTTCCCAATCCTTTGTATCCTCCTGTTTGTAACTTTTGGAATGAAAATGTTTATCTCCTGCCCTTGCCTGTCAGAAGTGTTTAACCTTGTTTTCATTTGTACAGGGGCTTGCAGCTAAGAGTCTGCCTTACATTTCAGAGACCTGGGACTTGGACTTTTTAGCAATGCTGAAACTGTTTCAATGCTGAAACTGTTAGGACTTTGGCAACTCTTGCAGATGGACTAAATGCCTTTTTCGTAGAGGGATGTACATGAGTGTTTGGGTATGCAAGGACAAAATGTTATGTTTATAATGTAATGTAATCTTGATTGACTTACTGCTGGTTCTTAAGGATTGTTAAGCTGTGTTAAATGTTCAAGTTGCAAAATGGTAAGAATTAGCATGTCTTGGTATCTGGAGGTTGATTTAAAGAAGTATGTCTGGTTGCCAAGTTGACAAGGGGTGGATTCTTATGGTTAATACACTGTGTCAACTTGAGAAGTTTAGTAGTTTAACTGAGAGACTCAGCAGAGAGTCAAGATTCTTTGTAAATATCCTCATCCTGTACAATGGAGACCAAGGACATTTTGTGTTACACCCACCCTGAAGATGAGGGGGTGGCCTGTGTGCAATTTAAGGGTAGAGAAGAGGCTTGCATTTTTGCTCTTTTGCTCTGGCTGCTGCCTTGAAGTGCTGTCCCTATGCCATGCCACCCTGCCTTGGACCCAGCTGATTATGGACTGAAATCTCCAGAAACTGTGAGCTAAATAAACCTTTCTTGCTTCACTTTGGTGTCAGGTGTTTGTCTCAGCAATGGAAAAAAGTAACCAAAACAATAAGCAAATATTCTATAATTTGAAATAAAAAACATTTGGAGTCCCAAACATTTGAGATAAGGGATTCTCAACTTGTGTAGAGTTGCTAGAGTTTTATATGTATTCTGGATAACAACTCCTTATCAAGTATATAGTTTACATGTAATTTCTCGCACTCTGTGTGAGAGATCCTTCACTTTTGCTGTTTGTTTGCTTGGCTGTGCAGAAATTTTTCAGCTTCATGTAGGAATCTGCATTTATAACAAGAATTCTCAGTTGCCTTTATGCAGAGTAACATTTCAAATCCACTGTTCAGACCACTTCTGCCAGTAGAAAGCTACAGTGATGTAAATGCTGTGATCTGTACTGTCTAGTGTGGAAGCTCCGAGGCACAAATGGCTACTAAGTGCTTGACATGTAGCCAGTGTGACAGAGGTAGAGAATTTTAAATGATGATGAATTTTAATGAATTTAAATTTAAATCATCACATGTTAACAATGGCTGCTACACAGGGTAGTACAGGTGTGGGCCCTTATTTCTTTCCAACACACAAGAGTCCAAAGTGGTAAAGGACAGAGGACTGAAGAAGCTACTGGATGTAGGCATGGTTGGTCCTTGTGGCTACGGATGACTCTGACTTTAACTGAACTTTTATCAGGCTTAGTGAGGGAATCACAGATACTCCTCAATCCCTGATGGGGTTACATTACTTATGATAGAGTTACGGCCCCCAAAAACTATCTAAAACTGAAAATATTTTAAGTGGAAAATGCATTTAATACACCTATCCTACTTAATGTCATAGCTTGGCCTTCCCATACCTTAAATTTCCTTGGAACATTTACATTAACTAAGGGTTGGGCATTGTAAGAGAGTGATGTACTACAGATCACCAGCCTGAGAAAAGATCAAAATTCCAAGGACTGTTTCTAGTGAATGTATTTGAAAATCAATTTGAAAAAACATTAATCAAATTATTATTAGTCAAGGACAATCTTTATATTTTCTCACACACACACACACACACACACACAAATTTTTCTTAGGTCACTCCCTGAGCTTTCCCTGGGCTTGTGAGCCTGGAGTGGAAGTGAACACTGCTAGATTCATTTGCAGGAAGAAGCAACTCCTAAATACTTGCTTGTTTCTGCAAATGTGGGCACACTTGCTCCACAATCCAGATTGTTTTATTAGCTGCTAACTCACATGGACATCACAAAATAAATGATAACTCAAAATCATGAACTGTCTTTGTACAAATTTGAACTGATTGACTTAGGTAGCTGACTTGCCATTTTAGGATGGTGGGGAAAATCTAGGCTGTGATCGCGCTGAAAATGTGGCTCCAAAGCAGAAAAGATGTGGAGTTTCTCACCCTAACTGCTGCTTAAGCAAAAGTTTTGAAAGGTAGATGTCAGTATATATAAATTTTTTCTGTAATTATAGCATGCTAAGATGACATGACAACCCCAACTTGGTGCCTGGCAGACCCTAACATGCACCAAATGAATCTTAAATTTCCAAGCACTTAAAGAGTGATGTGGAGGGGACAAATGTGAAAGTAACAGTCTTCACACACTGCATGCAACAGAGACTAAAATACATATTCCTGGTAGCCAGCTTTCTCTTACTGTGACAAAATACCTGAGAAAATCAGCTTATAGAGAACAGAGGTTTACTTTGGTTTATGGTTTCAGTCCATGATTTCCTGGCCCTGAAAGGATTCCTAGAGTGATAGGGAAGTCCATTATGGAGAATTTTATTTCCCAGTAAGGAAGAAAAGAAGATGAGAAAATATGCTAAAGAAATACTTTTGTGAGTGATGCTTCATATTGAATTTACTGAAAACATTGCTTCAGATGACATAAACAAATAACTGAATAAAGAAGATATTTCATATTCTTGTATAGGGAAAGTCAGTATTGTCAAGACATCAGTTCTTCCTCAATGTACAGATTCTATACAATGCCAGTCAAGATCCCAGCAAGTTATTTCCAGATACTAACACACTGATTCTCAAAGATTTACAGAGCAGTCTGAAGAGGTAACACAATACTGAACAGGGACAACAAAATTGGAGAACTGACATTACCTGGAGTCAAGATTTTACAGAGCTACAGTAATCAAGACAATGTGGAAATGAAATAATATCATACAAGTTTCCAAAAGTTTTCTACTTCTAACTTACTCAATTAGTTTTTCTTTCTACACTTTGCCGTTTCCAAATCAGATCTTGTAAAGACAATTTGTAGAGAGAGAAAAGAGGTGGTAAGTACAAGTGGAGAGGTACTTAGAAGCTTTTATGTGGTGTAATTTGTGTGCCTCACCTTGTTGGATCGTCTGAAGGATGCTCTGAAGTACATATTTCCTATTTCCAGACAAAGAAATTCGACACAGACCAGATAAATGCAAAAGTCTCGTTTGCACTCTTTCAAGGAGCATATGCAGAATGCAGTGCTTTCCTCATTGAAATGATCTTCTTATGAAAAATAAAAGTATGATGAACTGATCTGTGTGCTTAAGGGTGTGATTTGCTTGCCAGCTCCTTATCTTATGGCAGAGTTGAAACAAACACTGCTGAGAAAAATAGTTCCCTCCCCTCCAACCACACTCTGCATAGCACACTACCCAAAATCTGATACCTGGACTTGATCCAGGATCCACCACTTACCAACTGTGTGACCCTAGGCAGGTTATTTAACTTCTGTGAACCCATGTCCTTCTTGATACAAAGGAGAGCATAGTATTCATAGTATTCTCTGACTTTCAGGGATGTTTCAAGCTTCCATACACACAACGACTGGTGCATAGAAACACAGAGACAATTATAAATAAATGTTGATAGTGTTTGTTATTGCCAAATCTGCTAAAAGTTATACTGTTAGTTGGATTCACAACTAACTAGATTCACAGCTCTGATTCTGAAGCATGTGCTCGTAGGCACTGGGTACTGTGCCTCTGAAAAGGCCATCTCTACTTCTCTAAGACACCGTGACCTTAACTCTTGGCTACCCTAAAGAGTTTTGATTGGATACTACAAACTGAATAACCTAGCTAGCCTCTTCAGGGTACAGGGATCTGTATTTGTCTGGATTTCTCATGCAACAGCACTAAGACCATTATCCCTTAAGTAAGCTTCTGTGGTCTGTACAAATACAACTTCAGGATACCAACCTACTCTGCTTACCACCACCTGCTCCAGAAAGGTTCACAGCATATTTCAAACTATAGTAGTCAAATTAAGCAACTGATAGTCCTATCGGGAAAGAGCTCATCTGATTAATACCATCACTTTGTATCATATATATTTCTTAAAAAGAAACAAAGTTTCCCTGTAGCTTTTAAATTTTGTGTATAAAATGATGTGGTTAATAAAGGAAAAATCAACAAGCTCTAATTCGGTTAGACACCAAAGAACATCCTTCAGGACACAAGGAGACATAACAAGGACAGGCTAAGCCTCTGCTTTCATTCTTGCCCTATAGCTTGTGAACTGCATGTGTTGGGGAAAAGGCATTGATTCTTTCAAGTACAGTCGAGCAGGGTGACTTTACTACGCCTCTTTAAAGAATTTCCTCCACTGACTAGCCAAAGGACAGATGAAGTTGGCTGACTTAGCTTTCCTAAACTACATAAAATGATTATTTTGAAAAGCAAACTCCCTATTCCAAGTGAAGAAAAAAAAATGTAAGAAGAGAAGACATAAAACTCCACCCTGGTCAACTCTCCTATTGATGGCACAAAACATGACTGAAAATTGATAGCCACGGGGGGCCTGGGATGTCACTGGAATGAAGTAGAGGAGGTCTGTTTATTTCATCACACACTGGCAGAGTCAAAGAAGAGGGCCTGGCAAAACGTTCTCCTCTTAATAAATTTCATTATGTGGTCTCGTTTATAAAGAATGCTACACAGTGGGTACTGGGAGTGGCTTTGCTAGACATATTTTCTCTTTTGGAAAAGAATACTACCTCTACATTTTGTATTTTGATAATATTTCAACTATTTTAGCTTTTTCCAAATCTTCACTTCTTACTACAGGCTTTGTGCTTATTTCAACCAAACTACAAGTGAGTAACTTAAAAAACAAACTCTCAGTATTTCCTGCATCTTCTATTTCTCTGCCCAAATGGTCAGTGTTTTACATGTGGCATTCTCTTCAGAAAGCAGACATGTGTCTACCACATTCCATTTTCTAGACCGAGCTACAATTTACATGAAATTTCTCCTGCTGAAATGCGGGCTGCCTGTGTTCTTTTCTTTGATTCAAATAACAGCAATTTGTTTCCCTTAATAAGCATATCGCTTTCTTTTTAATATTTTCTTTCACTACACTGGAGAAAACGTTGTTACAAGAATTTTTAAAACTGAGTAGAGACCACACTGCCTAGGCTGAGGAGTCAGCACGCGGACTCTCCTTTCTCTGTTGATGTCTCCTCTATGCTTTTAGGTTTTGCAACATAAGAATAAAACAATGGAAGTCACAGCATCAAGACCATGATCATGATACGTGAGAAATGAGATGGGGAGAAGCTCAAATAAAGCCTTTAAAAGTCATTCTGCCAGAGCCCCAGCAAACACAGTGGGCTTCCTTTTGTCTTTACCTCAACCACATGACCACAATTCTACACAATCAGGGATATGGGATTCCCCTGTCCTGTCGTACAAAAATACAAGAGCTTCGGTTTGCTCTGGTTCGTTGGTAAACAGGAAGAAGGAGAACATAGAAATAGGATCTGGAGGATACGCATTCCTCAAAACAAAGCAAAAATATTGGGGAGAAAATATTTCAACCAACTCAGCGAGAGTTGTGAGGCATTAACAAGGGTTAAATAAGTGCTGGGGTAGGAGAAATTCCAGCCTTGAGACCTTCTCAATGAAGGCTCTTGGTCTTCATATCAATAAAACTAAGTAGAAATGTATGAAATTTCTTCCCACGAATCTTTTCCAAAGGTCATTTTTTGTTATGCATATTTTTAAAATGTTTACGTTTCTTTTTTTATTAGTACATGTTTGCAGTACATAATGTTTACATTCCTTATGTGGCGTTTGTACATGTACATAACACATCTTTTCAACAAAAAAAAGGGAATTAAAATGTGTTATGCATATTTCTTGAGAAATTTTTGTTTGAAAATATTTTACCACCAAAGGACTACTTACAAAATCATAATTCATCTATTTTTTCATATGTATGTATATATATATATATATATGTTCAGAGCTTCCAACCAGAGAGAGATGAATAGCGTTAGCATATTAAGCAGATAAAATACTTGCCAAAAGCAATAAGCTCATTTTGGTTAGCTCTCGTGATCATATCATAGAAAAATAAATGGTTTCTGTTAAGTTCTGAGAAAAACTAAAATTAGCTTATGGACTCTTACTGCTATCTGGACAGATCCTGAGTTTAGGGAACTTTGAGGGAGCGGCTTGCTACATTTCTCCTTCAGTGATGATTTCCGAAATCCTGAGTCTTTTGTCTTGCCAATTTGAACAAAATAAACAAATGGAGACTCGAAGAAAACATTTCAATTGAGAGAGGCTATAAAGAACTATGCTAGAACCTTTCCTTTTCCAAGCAGCCAGGATGAGAGTCAACTGTTAACAATTATTTTTGTAGACATTTTAATGGTAAAAATAATAATTTCCCCCGAGTTTGAATAATCTTTGCTGCACATTTGTCTATAAACCAAAGAACAGCTCAGAGAGGAAACTTTGACTTCTGTATTGCCTCCATTGGCTAATTCGTGACATCATAGCCAATAACAAAAGTCACATGTCAAGAGTATATTCATGCAAGATACGGAACTGAGTTCCATTCAACCTGAGCTGTAAGATGTAACCTTTACCTCTGACGTTTTAAAAGTCATGACCACCAGAGTGGACTTCTTTAACCATCCCTTACCCCATCCTCTCTCATTCTCAGCCACTCCAATATTAAATGTGAAATCCAAGCTTAGTTTGTCAATCAGGTCTCTCCAATCTAGCTGTAGTCTATGTCTTTGATTGTATTTCTTTTCAGTTCACTACAGTTGAGCAACTATTCATGAGTATCTTCTATGTATAAGATCCTGCTGTAGACAATAGAGATACTAAGGTAAGTAAAACACTATCCTTATTGAAAACTTCTGATGAGTCACCCTCCATTCAGACTCCAACTCTCTGGACCTCTGCAGTACTAGAAAGAAGAGTTGCAAATGAGTTTCTACTATTAATCCAACAAGGGCTGATATATTCTGCTGCAGGAACACATCGTCGTGTTTTGAATCCTCAAGAAGACAATATGATCACCAATGTCCTTGGGAGTATTTGCAAATAGTCATCCACAGGAAAAAGTTTGTTTTGTTCTAAAGCAAATCAATTCACATTCCATCACCTGGAGACTCACATTAGCTTTGCCTCTTATCTGCTAGAAAATTCTACGAGAATCCTAGACAGTGGAGAGCAGTTATCCCGCATGTCTGAAAGCTCAGAGCTTCATGTCTACTCCACACGTCTGCTTCATTTGGCACCCACGCAAAACTGGCTCCTCTTTTTTATCCTATCAAGATGTTCCTTGTTTTTGATAATGATTAATAATAATATTTACATGAACAAACCTTCATTATGCCAAAAGATCTCAAAGTTCTTGAGAAACAGTCTGCAACAAAGTCAGGGCCAAATGTACTGGAGTGAAGTATCCAGAGTTTTCCCTGAGAGTAGCCAACTGGTGCCCAGTATAGAGCATGGCAGAAGGGACACTTCCTGTCCATAGGACAGTGCGAGTAGACCAGCTGCCAGTTGGAGGGGAATACCCAGGAACACTGTAGCGGATGCACACTAATTAAACATGCACATGTGAAATTGTAATGCTCCAATGCAAGCCTCCTATAATAAAGAAGCTCATGGTGGCTATTTGTTGCCTTTTGGCTGTCAATTTTCTTCTCTACTTTCATTTGAAAAATTACATTCCCATTTCCTTTTTGAAGAATGGGCTCCACCTCACTGAATGCAATTGAATGAAGTGATAACTCAAAAGTACTTTGTATTCTGTGGCCAAGAAATACACAGTGACTCCACATAGGTCAGTGACTGGTTACATTCCTAGAACTAGAGTGATATGACAATGAAGAAGATAATGATGCTAACTAGAGCTAATACATTTCAGCATCAAAGCTTGACAGTATTCAAGAAGCTCTACTATCAAGAATCTTTAAAAATATTTTCTCTTCTTTGTCTAATTCTTTAGTTGTTGTGGATTTGCTTTGTTTTGTTTTTGTTGTTTAATCTCCTGAGCCTCCCCACAGCTTTCCTGTGTGCATGTGTGTGTGTGTGTGTGTGTGTGTGTGTGTGTATGTGTGTGTGTGTGTGTAGCTTAGCCAAAATATGGTTTTGTGTCTTGTATCAAAAAGTTCTAACTGATACAAGGGAGTGAAGTGCTTTCTGAAGCATGGGAAGTGCTTTATTCCTACATATTATGGGCTGTGTTGTTATAATGCAGTATGCACATAAAAGCTGAGATGAATGAGTTATGGCATTGACAAAGGAGAAAAGGGGAGCAGTATCAGAAAAATAGGGTCACATAATTCAGTGCTGGAGATGGGGACTTCACCAAATTAGCAAATGTTTTACAACTGTGGAAAACCTCCTTTAGATGCATGCTAAATCAAAAGATCGGAAACTGCAAATAAATTTCATAGTTTATTTGAAGTATGGTAAACTCCAAACCAGTATTTAAACCACTCTGGCTTAAGACTGCAGAGGCAAAACAGGTGATGTCCATGAAAGTTGTTGTGGCCCTACATGCTCTGTTCGTGTGCGCATACAACCCACAGTGTTCCACCACCATAATGGTCTAGGGCTGCACACATCATCCATGGTAGACCAGAAATCCCAAAGAGCAGACCCTTATGCATGTGCACATAGAGTAAACTCTCTATAAACTAAGAAATGCTAGTGTTATAAGCTACTAACATCATAACAGCAGACATTCTTGCTTCAAACAAGGAATTTTGTTTCTTTATGAGAGGAAATAGGTGAAAGTAGAATTAGAAGTTCATTTCATTGAAAAGAATCAGTTTACTGCCATGATTAGATGATTTTTCTGGTAGATTATTTAGAGCAAATGAAATTTCTAGCACCAAATTTACTAGTCTATTCTAAAAGTGTGACTATTTTAGATTCATTAAATAAGTGGTATCATGTAGTACTTTCCCTTCTGTGTCTGGCTTATTTTATTTAGCATAATGGCCTCCAGATTAATCCAAGTTGTCTCAAATGATAGGATGTCCATCTTTTAAGCCTGAGAAACATTCTTTTCTACCACATTTTAAAAATTCACTCATCTGTTGCTTCCAGGTCTTGGCCATTGTGAATCATGCTATAGTAAACAGTATCTCTTTAAGGTCCTAATTTTACTTTCTTTGATTATATTCCCAAAAGTGGGATTGCTAGATCATACAGCAGTTCTAGTTTTTTAATTTTTTGAGGAATCTCTAAATTGTTTTCCATAAGGGCTGCACCAAGATTGAATCAGTAGTCAAAAACCTTCTAACAAAAATAAACACAAAAACCAAGGGCTCTACGGGTGAATTCCACAAATTTTTAAAGAATTGATAACACTTTTTCCTGTACCTTTCTAAAAATAAAGGAAGGAGGAACATTTCCAATCTTTTTATGAGACTAGTGTCACCCTGATAATAACCAAAGTATCACAAGAAAACTATAGGTGAATATTTCCCATGAACAAGGATACAAAAGTCCTCAACAAAACATTACCAAACCAAATTCACTAGCATGTTAAAAGGATCACAGACCATGGTCAAGGGAGATTCATCTATGGAATGCAAGGATGGTTCAACATATCAACATATGGTATGTTATACCACAGAGTAACAGAGTGAATAATGTCATTATAATTATCATCTCGGTAAATGCTTGGAAAACATTTAACATCATTTAATAACCTTTCATGAAAAACTGCTCAATAAATTAGGCTAGGAAGAACTTACCTCAACACAATCAAGAGCATATATTAAAAGAGGCTAGGGATGTAGCTCAGTAGCAGAGTGCTTCTGAAGCATTTGTGAGGCCCTAGGTTCAATAGCCAGCATAAAAAAAAATAAACAGAAATAAACAACCCACAGTTAATAGCATCCTTAATGATGAGAAACTGAAAGCTTTTACTCTAAGATGTGAGCAGGGCAAAGACAGTTATTATTGCCATTTCTATTTACTGTAGTACTGGAATCTCTGTTACTTCCAGAAGTAACAAGGCAAAAAAAAAAAAATAAACAGTATTCACATCAAAAAGAAAGAAGTAAAATTATGTCTGTTTACAGATAGCATGATGTTATATCTAGAAAATCCTAACTCCACAACATACAAATTTTTGGGAGAATACAATTCAGCCACTGTCAGATAGCAGAGAAGGATTACAAAATGAATGAGCACCACGGTTTCCCTACAAAAGCTAGTTGCCCGCTAATATAAGTCCTTCTATTCTGATGTAGTACCAGTTGTATTATTCCCCGTGGCTGCTGTAACAAATCACCACAACTGGATTCTCTTAGAATGAGAGCAATGTATTATTCCGTGGTTCTAAGGCCAGAAGGCTGGAGTCAAGATGTTCACAAAGTCACGCTCCTTCTGAGATGATAGAGAGGATCTAGTACAGGCACCCTGTTGTAGTCAGGGCTTGCAAGGGAAACAGCTTAATATGGGACACGTAATTTATAGAATTATAGTAGTCACCCAAAGAGTCAAATACAAAAAAGTGCAGGAAATCTGTCCACACACTAAAAACCCAAAGAATCCAGCTAAGGGCCTGGATCCCATGGCAATGTCCTGCATGAATCCAGCTGAAGACCTAGAGCCCATGACAAGGTCTCATGCAAGTCTGTTTCATGAATCTGCACTGGGAAGCCCGAAAGGTGAGCGGTGAAAGTCAGAAAGCCTGCATTAGCAGGGTGAAAGATCTGTGCCAGCAGGTTGAGGGATCTGCACTGGAGCCAGGAAGCAATGCTCAAAGCAAGGACCAGAGCTCCCCCAAAAAGTACCACAACCATCCTCAGCGACAATAAGGTCCCGAACTCCTCTGATGATGAGAACAGTTGGGTTCATATCAGGAAGCCAGCGTGACAATCTTCTCCAGGAGACTGAACAGCACACTGTCTTCCCCTCTTGAACCAGGAAGCAATGCTCAAAGTAAGGATGAGAGCTCCCCTAAAGTGAACCACAGCCATTCTCAGCAACAGCGAGGTCCCAAGCTCCTCCGATAATGAGAACAGCCGAGTTCCTAACAGGAAAACCAGCATGACAAGCTCCTCCAGGAGGATTAACAGCACCAGGAGAACTAACAACACTACTTCTTCCTCTCCTCCTTTTTATGTTATTGGCAATAATTCTCAGGTGAGCCCTCCATACCCAGCACCATGCTGATTCAGTTCAGCTGGGTGTCACAAGCTGACCACCAGTTGTCAATCCACCACACACCCCTTGGCTTCTGGATGACCATGTTCCCCCTGTGTCTTAGAAGGCACTTTCCCATGTACATGTCTGGGTCCAAATTGGATTAGAGTCCTGCCCCCCTCCAGTATGACCTCACCTTCATTATATCTTCAGTAACCCTATTTGCAAATAAGATCCTATTCTAAAGTACCATGGTAACAACTTTGCTATAGGAATTTTGGGAGGGAGAGGGTTCAACTCCTAATGACATAGGTGATGTTAAAAGAATTCAGCGTCATAGACCAGAATCAAAGATCCTGAAATTTAAGCATACTTTTATTCCCTCCCTACACACTCCCACCTAAAAAATCGAAATCAAAATCATGCATGGATCCATCAGGTCTAATGTCCTTAGCCAAAATTAGTTTATTGTCTTTGAAGTTTAAATAATAGCATAATTTATGAATTTCCTAAGTGGTCTTCCTGCTGCATACATTGGTGGAATCTTTAATTCTAATAAACAGATAAATAGTTCCCATGAGAAATTTTGTAGACTTTGTCATCTGTCACTGGCCAAACAAGTGGCTTCTGAAAACTTTGGAGAATCTTTAGTCTTTATAGAAATCAAACAAATAAGAATGGATATTTTGCAGTGATCCTGGATCTCTGCATACCTAAACTCATCTCTGTCTTGAACTAAACATGTTAAATCATAAGCTTTAGGGGTGTTTCAGCTTTATGTTCCTTGGTTTAAATACTCTGAAATGTCCCATTTTGATGGAGTTTCTTCTGATTAATATAAGAAAAAAATAGCTATAGGATTTTTAAATACCATTCATGTTTTTTTAACTGATGGAACTTGAATAAAGAAGTTATATAAAAGGGCTTTGTAGTTATTTTTTGAAGTCACTGTTCCTCCCTAGATTTTGCCTTACAGAACCATTCCTAAATCAGTCCCTGAAGAAAGACCTATACTATGAAAAATGAAATAAAATGAGCAAACAGGTTAACTCCTAACAAAGGAAGAAAAAAATAGAAAATACAGTTGAGGATGAGAGATAATTCCCCAGGGAGATGGAAACCAGAGATGGAAACCTGAACAGATGTAGGGAGACAAACTTTCAAGCTAATCTAGCCTGGATGGGATTGTGATTCACCCACACCAGGAAGAAATTAAAGGACAGAGAAAGCAATATCAATCATCAAAAGTAAAACAAAGAACCCAAATTATAGATTATAAATTTTTTAAAATTTTATTTTAAAGACAGTAAAACAAAACAGAGTAACACAGAACAAAGCAGATCAGAACAACAATGCAAGCAATACAGGACTTCAAAACAAGACAGCAGGAAATCAACAATGGCTACCATAGTGTCTCTTGTTTTCTTCAAAATAGTTGTTCATACCTTCACATGCAATGAATTCAAACAAAACAAAATAGTATAAAACCAATCAGAACCAAAGAATGAAAGCATTACAGGCTTTCCAACCAGACAATAAAAAATCAACACTGGCTACCATAATGTCTCTTGTTTTCTTCAAAATAGCTGTTCATACCCTCTCACATATTGCAATTGAATAATAGAAAACAGACTAAAGCCATAGATTATAAATTTTTGTAAAAGATATAGTGCTACAACTTTGAAAGTTACATCCTACATACTTAATTTGTATTGATTTTTTAAAAAAGAACATATGTGTGTATTCAGCATTTTAGTAAATACTACACATTTCTCTTTCAGCACTGCCTTTAAATTGCAGTAATAGAGAAAGAAAGAATCTAGGTCAAATGCCATGCATAGAGCAGTTTTGTGACAAATCTTCAAATTTCTACAAAAGTGCACACACACACGTACAGAAGTGCAGACTGATGAGTAAGTATAATTATGGTGCTTTATGTGTCATATAGACTTTATTACTTTTATCTTCTGGTTAGATCGAAATAACTTCTAGAAGGCAGACCAAGGGACAAGGTAGGGAACAAATTAGTCACTGAGTCCCTGGCCTTCCAGTATTCACCAGCTTAAACCAAACTCAGATAATTCTCACTACTGTTTGCCTCTGTGCACTTATGGAAATAATCCGTGTGATCTCAGCGTGTGACAGTAGAGGCACTGAATCAACCCTAATCAAGACACATATCTGGTGACTTTTTACTTCTTAGCAGGAAGTATCAAGTATATGGTGATCCGCCTTTCTGCTTCTGTTAAATTTAATTTGGCTGCTGTGTGGCTTACAACACGTCTCTCCTTGAATATATTCGTAAAGTTTTGGCTTTGTGTTTGAATACTGAAATCAATGCAGCATCCAAAAGCCTCTTGGATGTTTCTGAGAATGGTGCTGAGGAAGGACAACTATTAAACCATTTCTTTTTTGTGTCCACATAAACTTTAAGGGCACATGGAGAGTTACTGCTGTGGGGATTATTTCTTTATCAGCAGCAAAGCACCACAGTCCCCACCCCACCCCACTCCACTCCACCCCTTGCACCTCTATTTGATTCTTCTGCTAAATGTGCTTTTAATAAAACTAATTTCAGATAATTGATATTTTGAAAAACCTGTTTAATGACTGTTATAATGTGTAACAGTGAAACCAGAAGATCAAATGAGATGACTCTTGATCATTTTATTGAGGGAAAGAGAAAGCATTAATAAATCCTCCACAGCAATATATGCATGGAAGACATGAGATAAGTCATCCATCCACAGAAAATACTCTTAATTTTAATGATTTTTCTCGCATATAGATACTTACTTGTGGTACTGATCCTAAGAGAGGTCAGTTTTACCAACATCTTTGTTTCAAGGGGAAAGAATAGACTGCAGTCCTTTAAGGCACAAGAATTTGCAGAACTTAAAAATAGTTTTTGCAACATTTTCTCCTAAGGATCGTGAGAACAGCAGACCTGTGTAAATGTCAATTGGGGAAGTGAACTAGAGAACTAGCTTTCTTTCCTGCCAAAAGCAGAAATCATCAGATTGCTCATGCACGCAAACAAATCCTCTGCCTCACCTCCAAATATTTTGGCACATTAGTTTCCTCCAAAACCCAGCCTAGAGTTCACTAGTCATATGCAAAGGGTCAAAAGAGACCTGGGTAAGGGATTCAATGTGGTTCTGAGCTCATAGTGGGAGAGGCAGAGAGCTGGGTTAAGGATTTCTACAGGCTAAGCCTACAGATTCCTAACAATCTTTGCACAGAGACCTGATTGACTGCATTGTGGGATTAACCAAGAAGTGTTAGTAAGCAGTTCGAAGGAAACACCCATAAAAATTCTTGGGTCTTTTTTCCTATCATTTATGCCATCACAAGTCGATAAAAACCATATAATAGACTCTTCCTTATAGAAGAGGTGATTGAGAAATACAGTGAGTCCTTACAATTTGTTTTAAGAAAAATTTATTACAGTAAAAGATACGTTGCCATTAGCCCCCTTGCAATACCTCATCACTTCAAGCACATCTGTCCCATCACCATTGCCACTTCCTGAAGCAGCTTGCGGAGGTTCTTCCTCATGAGTAGCTTTGCAAGATGTGATCAAAAGTACGTTAAATACTGCTGCTGAGTACCATCCAATGGAAAGACAGCTTCATAAAAAGATGATGGTTCGTCCTCATCCACCCAATTCAACAGATTTGGCCCCATGAGACTTCTGGTTCTTGCATGAAGTCTCAATGACCATGAAAGGTAAACATCCTGAATCAATTTGGGACATCAAGGCTGTCACAGCAGCACAACTAAAGACACTTCAAGTGGCCTAATGCAGATCGTGAAGTGGGCCTGCTCTGCCTTCCCCATGGTAGTCATTTGTGACTACTCAATAAGACTGAATGAAGCAGAATCGCAATTGACTATGGGTGAAGGGCTAGCAATACTTTCAATAAAAAGGCAAAATAGCACTCACATGAACTTATAAGGCATAGATTCCATAAAGCCGTATTTTACAATATCTTTCTTTCTAGTAAGAATTCTTGAACCCAGGAATGAAGAGGGAGACTGAGACAATGGGGAGACGTGGGATGACTTCTCTGTCCTTTAGCTGTGCCCGCTCTGTTCTACCTCATCTCATTTTAAACACTGTCGAGGGTTCTGAGAGATGGAGGGAAGGAAGGGGAGAGCCTCAGGAAGCCCTGAGGAATGAGAAGGACCGTGGAGGCAGCAGTTCTACCAGCCAGTATTCAAAGGAACAACATCTTTTAAATGTGTTCAAAGAGTTGAAAGTGCTTCGGGACTTGCATAATTTCTCTTCCTTTGAACCCTCAGCACAACACTCCTTTATAATCAGAACAATGCCCCCAAGAATAGTGTTGCAATGGGCTTTTGCTGCTTGCATTTCCAAAGTCCATGTCACCATTTCACCATTCCTCCCCCTCCTCCAAAGCCACTTGATTTAGGACTCCCTGTGGTAAAGCCAAAGCTACAGACAGAACCTGTGACTCAGACCCAGGAAATCAGTGCATTTCATTTCCCAACCACTCTAAAAAGGAGCGGTTGACCTAAACCATCCCGCAAGATATTATCAGGACTTTATTTTCTGAGAATTTTTTGGCATAAACTTGAACCACATTGGGACTATGAGGAGTGAGCTTCCTAATGTCAGATCACTTTGCTCCGGCTTCTAGTAAGTTCTTCTGAATATCAAACTAAATCCAATTTCATTACTTGTATGATTTGATCCTAAATTTACCCTCAAAATTTGGCATGATTCTGACCTACATTCCTCACTCACTCTGAGATTCTCTTTTGAAACTGCTCCTCTGAAGTTCCCTCAAATAACATGCTTTCCAGAACCCTCATCCATCTGGTCCTGAGCTCTTATTTGAATCAGAACATATTTTCCTTAAAGAATTTTTGTGTCCGACACAAAACGTAATGACTAAGTAACTATACTTCTATTACTAGTATTTATTTGAGGCAACCCCTTTTCAAAATTAGCTTATACCTCAACAGAGGCACAAACATTATGGAAAACGTCAAGATCACAATTCGTAAGGATTGTTGTGTGTGCATAGAAAGACAAAACTATGGACTCCGGCCTCTGAAGGAAAAGGTAAGGAGAGAAAAAAGAAGCATGGAGGTAAGAAAAGAAAAGCATAAGAAGAGAAACAATGAGTAGCAACGTGGATGGACATATACACACTTTCTTCCCCCAGGACAAACTTTCTGTATGAATCTTTTCTTGACCTCTAATGGCATTTTCCCTACTGTATGTAAAAGGTATGATTGAAAAATATCATACCTGTTTAAATTTAAAATTTTTTATTACAATAAAAGACACATTGCTACTAATTCTCCTAAAAAATCCTTCCCCTTGCTTTGAACGTGCTTATGTCTTCATTCTTGCCACTTTCTGAAATAGTTCTGGAACTCCTCATCTATGAGTGTCTTTCGTTGCATTGTTGTGCCTGCCTCAATATCCTAAATTGACACAAAACATTTACTTTCATGGTCATTTTGACATTGAGAAATATCCAGAAATTACATGGTGCTAGATGTGGTGAAGAAGGTGGACAAGGGTACACTTCAATTTTTTTAGGAGGATACCTTTGCATTGGATGTCACTTGACGGCAGCATTCACTGATTTTTTTTTTTAATCTCACTTCCTGAAGAAAGAAAATCTCACACTGAAGAAAGAGAACTCCCAGAACTGCTTCAGAAAGTAGCAAGAATGGTGGGAGAAGTACGTTTGAAGTGAGGTGGAGTATTTTGAGAGAGTAATGGCAATGTGACTTTTACTGTAATAATTTTTTAAAATTTTAAACATTCAGTGTATACTTTGATTAAGTCACATACAAACAACAGTGAGAGAGAGAGAGCATACACACATCCTCTTCCTTTACCAAATTCTTCAATGCTTTCTAGTGACTCCTGTGATCATTCACCTTCTCTCATTTGAAGGTGCAAGTGATGCCACCATCTCCTTTTTTCAAGTCATCTCTCTTGACCTTTGGCAATCAGGTTTTTCAGCCCTTTCACCCCCAGAAGCTGCATTTGTGAATGTCACTGGTAATCTAGATTTGCTCAGTCTGGTTGAAATATTTTAGGTCTTTGATCCCACTTTACACTCTGGCATCAAGTAGCCCTGCTGATCAATCGCTTCTGAAAACTGTCCACAAGTCTGCCTGCTGAGTCTACCTTTATGGGTTCAGCTACCACTGTTGGGGCGCTCTTTCTCCCCATTTCATTTGCAAGCTCCCTTTACTGGACCACAACTGACTTGGTTCCCCTTAGGCTGCAGTCCTCAAATGTGCTCTTCACTTACTCTGTACCTGTTTCTGTAGAGATCATAGTCTTGAACTCCAACTAGATGACTGCTTTGGTCTTACGTTGATGTTCACAGCAAGTCTATCAGAGCATTCGAATATTATATTAAACTTTGCAGTTACGTAACTATGAGGGAAACCCCAAACAGCACCCATGTTCAAGGTCAATCACTGAAACAGAGCCAGGACAGAGGGTTTGCTGACTTCCACGCTGTCAACTACACGCAGACCCAAATGAGCAAGGACTGATAGCAGATTCGGGGACAGAGCCACAAAGAGATCAGACCATGGAATCCAGGGTATAGGGAGGGGCTCA
Organism: Cuniculus paca; assembly: GCA_004365215.1. Lineage (NCBI taxonomy): Eukaryota > Metazoa > Chordata > Mammalia > Rodentia > Cuniculidae > Cuniculus > Cuniculus paca. Next base: position 19,116 of record RJWT010011589.1, read on the forward strand.
ATTACTGTGGACCTTGAGGACACTGAGTATTTACTTCAGGACTAGTCTAACAGCACGACTGAAAATGCTAACAACTCTTTAGTTTACTACTTACAGCCAGGAAAATTCAAGGCCTGTGGCATTGCCACAAGACAGCTGGACTCAATAACCACAGTGAAGAGGCTGATGGGTCAGAATTTCGAGCTGATCATTAACATTCTCCTTTTATGAATGTCCAAGTATAGAATTTTACATTTGACCTCTTTAAATTCTACCTTGTTAGTTTCTGCCTACTGTTCTGGATGTCGAGATAATTTTGAAATTCACTTCTTATAGCTGTCGAAATAGCTCTTGTTGTTCGACTTGTATCACCTGCAAATATCACCTGCAAAAACTTGTATCACCTGCAAAACTTGTATCACCTATAAAACCTGGCCTTATATGTCATTAGCCCAGCAATGGCTAAAATGGTGAAGTCAGCCAATATCTGGGCCACATGATCCTTGGTATTTCCTCCAGTTGACATCAACCTATTAATCAACATGTTTTCTGGAAGTGATTTTTCAGTCAGTCACAATTTCATCTATGCTAATACTCAGCTAATATTTCATTATTGTGTCTACTAAGTTATCATTTTCCTTTGGCAAATACTCTTTTGAAATCAAAGCGGGCTTTTCTGAAGATTTCCCCCAAGCTTCCCCATTCCACCAATCTAGGAATATAATAATAATAAAAAGGATGATTATGAGGTTTGGTGTGACTTTCCCTGTGAGTCACTACTTCCTCTTCTGAGGGCTCAAAAGCCATCTGGTTAATACTCCAGTAGCTTTCTCTTAGATGAAATCTCATTTGCTAATGTGTAGTTTGTTGAATTCCTCTTTTTCAAAACTGAGAAATCATTTGTTCATCACCAATCTCCTGACCCTGCTTCCTTTTCTCCAAGGTCAAAGATTCATTCTTGAAAGGGACTCCAAATTCATGATTTTGTTCCCTTCCATCTCTTATAAAGTGAGTCTGACATACCTAAATGTTCTTAATATTTCCATTCCTATTTTTCCATTTCCTATTTCCGAATTTTCTTCCACAGTGATGGTAAAAATATAGAACAAACCAATTTTATTACCACTCTTCTTGTCTGGTACAATAGAAACAAAATTGTCTCCTCTTTGTCATCAGTTAGACTCTCTTCTTCTGCCCCAAATAATTGGACATTGTCCAACCTGTTGGCACTGACCATCACATACACACCCACTGTCATTTATTTACTCAGAGAACAGCTAATTCTGAGCTGTAGTCTCCTAACAGTCTTTTCACTCCAGCTACTTCTCATGAAAGTCATTTTTATGATGCCTTTCCAAGGCTTTATGGCCCTCCACTCTTTTGAATGTCACAAATCCCTCTCTGGATTTCCTCTCTACAACAGCGTTATAGCATGGGTCTAATACCCATGATCTCGTTTAATCCTCTTGGGCCTCCCACCATCCAAAGAGAGTTCAGACACACCAGGAATCTGCTGGACTTCTCTGTGCTGCTGCGTGACAAGATAAACAGGCATCTTATGCCATGTCAAAAATGTCCTTCAGTAGGCAGGAGTATCTCTTTTGGCTCAACTGAAACCCTTTCCAGTGGTCTCTTCTCAAATTCCTTTCTGAGTTCAACTCAAATTCCATCTCCAAAGTGGAAACATGCAGAACTTCTTGCCTAGTTTCTAACTGTTATATTTGCAGATGGCTCTGCTCATTATAAGTGGTTAGCCTGACAAGAGAACACAATTCCTAGAGCAGAAGCAAGGACTCTGACAGTCTGTTTCTCAGTTGAGACCTCTATTTACTTGTTCTGATTCAAACTAAGTTCTTAGCTCGCTTTGTTGTGATCTCAAACTCAGAGGATCCCGGCAGTTTCTTTCTCATAGTCAGCCTGCATCTCTATACAGCTCACTGTTATGCACATGCTCCTCCATGTTTTGAAGACATTCAGTTTCTCCTAATTCAACCCAGGGAATACGCTCAACCCTACCTTTATAAACCCCCCAACTAGATAAGTTTTATAGCTTAAGTATTAAACATATTTTCTTCTTTCAGTTTGGTAGGCTTTTCTTCTGTCAGTACTACCTCTCGTATCAAGTTGGGACCAGATTGGGAAGTCTGAGAGAACGTATTTTCTGGAATGATCTTTCTTCACAAAGGTGTGTTTTGTTTTGTTTTGTTTTGCTTTTTAAAAAGCTTTTGATACCTGATTGTAAGTATCTGTGGGTACATGCATTTCCCACAATTTCCCCTGCTGAATGTGGAAAATGAATGCACTTTCTCTGGATTGTCAACTGGGTTTCCAGCATAGCTTTCCTGGCCTGCCTACAGATTCTTGGCTTCAGAGGCTGCATAGCCACATGATCTGATGAGGGATAGTAGGAGAGGGAGACAGAAAGAATGAATATGAATCTACTAATTGTTTTTTCTGGAAAACCCTGAATGATACAGAGTTTTACACCGCCACAATCTAGATCATTTTTAGAAAGATTTTTTTTTGTACTTGATCAATTCCTGAAGAATTAAAATAAATCTGATTTTTTTTATTAAAAGGTGGACCAAAACACACCTGAGCACTGATAAAAGACTCAGAACTCAAAGAAGTGTGAGGAGCACCTGGAAATGCCACAGGAGAAAGGCCAGTCGCCCATAAGAAATCCTCTATGAGCCAAGTTGGTGTCCATCTGAAGGAGTGGGGCTGGGGGGGACAGATAGAGTTCCAAGCAGAGTCCATGCTAGAGACTAGGATTCAAGCAAGTCAGTGCAAGAGGCCCTTAGATTGAGTCTGCTGTTCAGAAATGCTCCGTAAGGATGAGTTGAGGGTACTGGGGGTCAAGGATGTGTTCAGAGTTGAGGTAGAATGGGACCAAAACCCCACAGAGGTGGAAGTAGGGCCTCAGGTTAGACTGGGCTCACAGGTGGGAAGCTGGGGGGTTAGAGCCAGCGTGAGCATCATAATGCAGAACAGAGACTACATCCAAATCTATGGACACTCTCCCTAAGCCTTACCCTGCAGCCTGAGCCTGTAGTTAACAGATTGTCACAGCAGGAGCTGAGAGGGGCTTGGCCAAGGGCTGATGGATGCTTCTGATGCCCCACGTTTAGTCGCTGTGCTTAATTTGCACAGGAATGAGGAATCGAGATTGCCTATTTTTAAGGATATCTTCAAATTTAACATAGTAAATTTTAAAATCACATGACTTAATCTTTTGGCTTTGACTACCCTCATTTCTGTGTTTTTCTTTACTAAGTGATTAGACTGATAATTCTATTTACCCAACGTTTTCCATTTTCATTTTTAAATTATGCAAGCATACTTTAAATCTTTAATTTTATTTTCCCCCACTGATATTTTAAACAAAAACACTATTCAGATTTTATTGTGTTCCTCTGCATTAATGTTGAGATAATGCTCATTTAAATATGTATCTGTTTGTACAAATACTTAAGAACCACCTACTACTGGTCCATGACATTGTATGCAGTAGTGAGGGCGACACATAGGAAATTACAAACATCATTCTCTTTCTTTTTTTTTATTTTAATTTTTTTTATTTTAAAGAGGATAAAACCAAGGAAAGTAAAACAGAATAAAGCCAATCAGAACAAACCAAAGTAAGTTATACAAGACTTCATAACATTACAAAATCAACAACAGTTACCATAATGCTTTTTGTTGTCTTGAAAATAGCTGCAGACACCTTCAGACATAGTAAAAATCAAACAACAGAATAGAATAGAAACAATAAAAACAAAACAATGGATGCTATAAAGGACTTCAAAACAAGACAATAGTAAATTCAAAATGGCTACCATATATATCTTACTACCTTTGAAATAGCTGCTCATGCCATCGGATATAACATAATCAAACAAAGCAAAAGAGAATAAAACCCAACCAACAAAACAACGAACAATATAGGACTTCAAAATGAGACTATAGGGAATCAACATTGGCTACCACCCTCAGAAAGAGACCCTCCCTAGATGCCACACTGTGTATCACTATCTTCTGAACAGATGATCACT
>RJWT010011590.1:0-23164 GCA_004365215.1 Cuniculus paca
ATAAATTCCAAGAAGACCAAGTTGAACTCTGTGACTCTATAAATTGTAGTATCTCAATCCACAAAGAATATCAGTCTATGAACGAGACAGAGAAAGCAGAGAGAAGGAATGTGTGCCTTGTTGACAAGGTAAGCTCCTGTGTGTTGCCTCCAGCGAGGGCAGGTGGGTACTGCACAGGTGAATCCAGGTGGGCTCAGTCCACTTCAGTCCCGTGGTCAACACCCATCCTTCAGCTAACTGAGCACCCTGGCCCCACCACGCTTCTCCTATGTTCTTACCCTCTAGCTTGTAAATGTTCATATTTTCAAATGTAAAATATTATTTACTCTATGTGTTTGTGGTATCAGATGCTCCTACCAAACTAAAGTCTATATGGAAGGACATTTTTATTACCGTATTCTTAAGCCCTAGACTGATGTTGAGCATCTAGTAATGATTTTGTAAATATTTGTGTGATTGAACAAGATAGTACTTCATTGTTTCCTTATTTGCATCTAGTTACAGATGATGCTTCAAAGACTCAGATTTGCTGATAGAAAACCACAGTACAATCTTGGAAGCCTCGTGTAGTGGACAGCATTGGACAGGGGTTGAGAGTAAGGGCTTCAAAGCCCCAAAGAATAGGTTCACAGCTGTGATGGCCCCTAACTAGCTGGGGAGAACTTGGCCAATGAGTTCCTTTCCAAAGCTCAAGTTAATCTCTATAAAATAGAGATAGGAACAATGTTCGTCCTACACTATTTTGTGAAATATTCAGTTAAACAGCACATACAACACATTTAAAATAACATCCAACATTTTTGAAACACCTTGTAAGCCCTACTTATTAGTATTTGTATTATCTTTATCATCACTGGAGCCTCAGTAGAAAGTGAATTCGAATCAAGTGGTTCAAATGAAGAGACACTCAGTGAACAGAGGTTTTGGACAATCACTGAGGCAATGGACGGCTACTGGATCAAGCAAAGATCAGCAACAATGGAGACAATGATATTTCTACCCGTGAAGAGGCGAGGGGGTGAAAATGGTACTCCCGGAATGAATGAGGGCTCCTGGAATGAATGGTACTCCTGGAATGAATTAGGGGGAAAGATGACAAAATCTGAGGTCCTATAAGAGCACAGCAGCTGCCAGAAGTGAAGGTCCAATTAGGAAAGGAATAATCCGAAATCTCCAGTCTGTTTCTGCTTCTACCCTGCACAGTCTTGCCAGTACTTCTCAATTTTGGAGGCAAACTGTATGGTTCAGTTGAGTCTGCCCTCTGGGAAATGATGAGAAGGAGGGAAAAAAGATTAAGCTGAAAGGGTAGGGATGGCAAATACATGCAGTCGACACCCACATTAGGATATAATAAAAATATTTAATCTGCAAACCTTCCTCTCCCGCAAAGCCCACTAGCTTCTGTGTATTTGCACAGTTTCCGTGAGAATAAATTAAAAATTTTCCCCTAATACAAAGAAGAAGAAACTTGATTGAATCTGAAATACCTGAATATATTACAAGGATGCATCCTGAAAATGGAATTGGGAAATAAAGTCACTGGCAACCAGCTCCAATACAGCCTCCCTAATGTTCTAACAGCGAAGATCTTGATGGTCGTCTAAAGTAAAATGAAATGAAAAATTCATTGAGGCTAGACCCCTGAGTAAAGATCTGCTCAGTTTATGCTCAGAAATCATATAACACTTCAAACCGCAGTGGAGCAGTCATGCCGAGCTGGTAATGAAGGGTACTTAAGATACTTTGACCTTGGTTAATACCAGATATAAGAGAAAAGATATTAAGGACCAGATTTAGAGAAGCCTGGTCATTTCTTCTTTTTCTTCACCTTTCTTTTTGTAGTTTCTCTCCCTCTCTCTGCCTCTCTCTCTCTGTCTCTGTCTTTCTCTCTCTTTCTCTCTCTCTCTCTCCATAACTAATGTTCTAAGATAGAGGGAGAATCCCTAACTTTGGTGACAATATCCAGAGATTATTATTTATACAAACTTTCTACAGAAATGAGTTTTACCAGTGCACATGTTTAGTTTGAAGCTGCAAAAGCTATCCCCTAAAAGCTTCTTGTAAGCCCTTCAGCTTGTGGCAGATAATTACTTGATTTTTTTCTCTTATCAGTTCTTTTTTTTGTTCTCAAAGAGAAATGAGCCAAAGAGATGACCAGTGTCTGAGTACAGATAAAACTACAGAATGAAACACGAAAGTTTCAACCCCTCTTCCCTGGCCTCTGCGACAGGAGCCCCCAGAGCTCCCACACAGCAGCACAGCCCTGAGAAGTGTGATTGGCAGTTTTTGTTGGTGAGCTGTCACTGGAAAATCAGGCTAAGCAATTTCCTCAGGGCCTGAGCTAGAGCAGTACCTAGACATCTCACTGGGATATTCAAATTCTCAGGCCCTCAAGAAAAGAAAGTCATCTAATTAGAATGCACAGATACCTTTATGTTAAGATGACTACCGCACGTCCTCAAAAGTGTATATTGTATTGAAGTTTTGCCTATCAGAGAGGAAAAGAGTAAGTTGTCCATTTTTCTCTCCATCCATTTATTAGTTCTGCATCATCAATGTATTTATTCTGCCCATTGTCATTCTGCACTGTTTCCACTTTTTCCATGGAATTCCATAACGAAAGCAAAAGAGACAATAAAAATTAGTTGATGACATTCTGGGAGACAAACAGTAAGATTAATTATCTGAATATATCTATGTCAACTTTCGTAAATAAATTAGTACTTACACTGAAATTATCTACCATTTTCTATTGTTCTTAATTTGTAACTTTTCTGACATGTTCTTTCTCATTTTTTTCACCCTTAAAGACAAAGCATATAATAATATCAGCCCCTTTGGGAGTTGGGAGTTAGCTCAAATGCTATTGGTCAAATAACTGTCTTGATAAACTCTTTTTTCCATGTTCAGGTGTATCCTATAGTGATCATCCAGGATTCAGTCCAAACATAAATGTCATTGATTGATTTGTAAGCTGCTACTCTGAGATTCTAAGCAATGGTCTATGTACAATATGTTCATATGCTCTAAAAATAATTTCTGACTAGTAAGGATTTGTTTATTGAGTGATTTAAATCCATATTAATGTAAAAAATTGAATTCTTTCCACCTCTCAACAGAGAACAGAAAAGAACTTTTGAGGCTGTACTACTTACATAACTAATAGTATCAATAGCACATGTTAACATTAATGAATGATCTCACATGATCTATTTTATTATTTGTTTATTTTCTTAGTACGCATTTGTAGTACATAATGCTTACGTTCATTGTGGGGTGTTGGTACAGGCATGTGACACATGTTAATTCTTTTTCATTCCCTTTTCCTTCCTACTCTCCCTCTATCTTTCGGTACCCTTCCCTTTTGCAGAAGATCTACCTCCCTCTTTCCTAAAATCTTTTATTTGGCTCTTTAATTTATTTATATTTTGAGTCAGATGAATGAAGAAACTGTGGAGTTTACATATAATGGAGTACTACCCTACCATAAGAAAGGGTAAACATGAATCATTTGTGGAAAAATGAATGCACCTTGAGACCAGAATGTTAAGTGAAATAAACAAAATACACGATTTAAATATTGCATAATTTTCTCTTATACAAGAAACTCAAATGATCTTTTTACAGTGATAACTGGATATTTCATATTTATTATTTATGTCAACCAACACAAACATAAATAGTAAAGGAAACTAAATTCTACTGTAATTATACCTACTATAGATTTGCATCTAGTATATGCTTTTTTATGCAGTTTACTAAAATTGATTTAATCCCTAAGATTAACTTGAAGTTATATTAGATTGAATATCTGACCACTTAATGCAGAACTCTCAATGGGAAAATAATAAAAACAAATCATTTAAATTTCCAAGTAAAGGTCAGTTGATAAACACAAGTTTCCTTTTAGCAAATGGTTTTTGAGCTCAGGGATTGTCCTACCAATTGACAATGCTTCAAACATATGTAGAACATTTGCACGACCTCACCTAATACATACCATATGTGATGTATTTACCTGCATTTGTTTTCTACAAAACAAGCATTGCCACATTCCTTCATACAGTTAACAATGGCAAACTTTGTTAAAGAAGTAAAAATCAAACAGGCAGAACAGGTGTGCACTTACATGACACACACACACACACACACACAGAGGCAGAATGTGAATGGTGGGGCCATGAATTGGTGCTGAACTCTTAATTAATGCTATGCCTCCTACCACTGTTCCATTGCCGTAGGAGTGCTCTACTTTTATCTCCCTGCTGTTTTTATAGGCAGCTTTCCCAGTTGAGAAATTAACTCAGTAACATCTCAGTCTACCAGTGATGTTTGTGGGACAAGTTCTCAAAGCAGAAAAATGTAGGATTTATTTTTCTTTCTAAAGATAAACCCATGAGAGACACACACACACTGATACTTAACTTTATGCATCCAACTATGGTCCTAAAAGCCCAAATATGATTCCTAAATATTTCTTAGTTGTCCTTAGACCACTAATATTTATGGTCATTGAATTCGGTCATTGAGAAAGAACATGCCTGACCTTCGTGCCTTGTAAGGTCGTCCCTCTGTTGAGATGGCTGCCTTTGGAAAATGACCACAATGGGAAAGTAGACACATCTTTCCTGAGTTTATTAGTCTTAATCTGGAAGTCGTTGGAATTGAAGTGTCTCTTTCTGACTGCCGTCCTGCTCGCAACTAGTGAAAACACACAGGAGTCTTTGCTTTAATTAATTAGGGTATAATTAAACAGCAGGTACCCAAGCAGAAGCCCAGAGTCAGTTCCATCTGTTCCACAGGGTCTCATAATAGCAGCAAGAGAGTTCCCTCCTGTATTTTACCTTAAGCGATTTTTGTATTTTAATCCCCAACTATCTCTTTTATAAATTGCTCTTATGATTTCACTTGATAATTTTAACACTTCCAAATTGGAGCCCCTCCAGCATTTTGCCTGAAAACATACAGAGAGGATTATGAAGGGGAGGAGAGAAAGTGTCCCATAAAATTCAGATTAGCAAACACAATTAAAAGAATATATCATGCACTTATTAGTGTAAAGCTGCAGGCTGACACCATTCCATGAACGCAATCAATTTTAATTTGAAGATAGAGGTAATTTAAAGACAGAGAGATTGACAGTGTTTCAGAATGTAAATGGTAGGGTGCACTTTAAGAGAGTCTGATATTAGATCTTTTTCCTAGTCTGGAAGAGTCCTTGAACTTTCAGAGTCAGGAGTGTAATTTTTTTCTAAAAGAATATTTCTGAAAATACAGAGGAAAATGGCAGTACTTCACACTCAGATATTAGTACACCTGCTATTCCATGTGATCATTTTTATAAATCACTCATTGCTTCTACAAAACTCAAGGAGATGATATATTTTGGATTCATCTCTTTCCGTCCACAGGAGCTACTGGCATATTTGATCCCTACTTGCTCAATGGCAATAATTCAGTCAGTCATTTTTTCTTGCCCATTATATAAACCCTGCCTTTCCCCTTGGTAGCAACACGTTGAAATTTAGAGAACGCTATCACTTTTCAAAATTTTCAAAGTCAAAACTTGGTAGTCTTCAAAAATAAAATCACCATATTCAGGCTATAATTTCATGTTGTTTGCCTCTTCAGTAAAAACTGTAATTTCAATGAGTGCCACACACTATGGGATACTGAGGGAGATGGTATAAAATAAAAATAATCTATGAATTTGAGTTCACGATGGGTGCTTACTTTGTCAGGATATTAGAAAATAGTTAAACCTACTTGTCTGAGAAAATAAGTAATTTTAAATAGCTCTTAATTTAACTTTAACTTTGGCATTAGACGTTTAAGAACCAGCACACATATTAACCATTATAATGTAATTACTAAACTAAACTATCATGCACTGATTCAATGAATATATATTAACATTATGTGGGAGTGAACACAGAGTAATTCCCACCCCCACAGAATTTAAAAGCACTTCATGAAATTATAACAAAATATTTGAGGAAATTGTATTGCAAAGGGAATAAACAACATTTTCAGGGCCTGCGGTAGGAGCATTTCACCATGTCTAGAAGATCAGGAGATGTCCCTTGTGTTGGGACGACAACTGTGAGTTGAACATGACCATCATGTAACAGAGAGAGTGTCTGAGTAGAAAGAGTAGTACGTGCAAAAGCTGCATATAAGCGAAACCAGAGCAATCATAACACAGCCTACTGCAACAGTCCAGATGAGGGAGGTGGCTGTATGCTGGAGGCGGAGATGGAGTGAAAATTCCTGAGGTCTGTGAGAGCATTTTCATAGGACATTATGATGTTGCTCACACTGATGTGGGGTCCATCAGCTTTCCCACAGACATAAAACGTGACTTATGAAGGGCAAATAAAATTCGTTTTAAGGTTTTACACAGCATATATGAAAGAATAATTTGTCATATAGACTTTCTTTTTTACTAATATACATGTGCAGTACATAATGGTTACACTTGTCATGGAAAGTTGGTATAGGGAGTTAACAAATCTTAACTCTTTAATTCTCCTCTCTCCCTCCTTCCCCACCCCCTCCATCTCTTGTTCCCCTTCCCATGGTACAAAATCTATTTTCACATAATTTCCTTAGCAGTGAAAGTCAGCTCTTCTAGCTAGTGAACAGGTGAAGTTTTGTAACAAAAGAAGCCAATGAAGTTATTGAAATTAGTAGAGTTAATATGTGCACAAATGAGCAATAATGCTATAGTAATCTGATTCAATGGGCACGTTTAATATTGAAGACCTCACCATAACTCTTAACAGCATCCTTATACACCTAAGATTGCAAATGAAGTATCATTTGTCCAATATAAAGTGCAATACAAGTGATTGGTTTGGCTACCTTGAACAGTCTAAAAATGAATTATTACGGGAGATGACGTTGTATGTTATACACGTAGATCATTCATAATTCATCAGCAAACTTCATCAGCAAAATTTAAAAGAATATGTCACTGAATTCAAATTGGAAAAGTTATTTGAATTATTCTTAACTATATAATACCCATTATATGAAATTAAGTGACATTTTAACCTTTTTTTCTGAAGTTAAGAATTCTATAGAATCAGAAAGTACATTATAGCAAATGATAAAATAATTGATATACAGAAGCATCCATACACACAGCACAATAGGATTTTTATGCTACTGATCATGCAAGTTATACTACTAAAATTTTACAGAAAAATAAGCTTTCAAATACTACCTACTTATACTTATATCTATTTATCTACACATTATTCATGCCACACCACAATCCACATAACTAACATATCTGTTGTTATCTGCAGGCTATCAGAAATAGTAAAATTCATCTTGTAGCACACACTGAATGTATTTTAGAACAAAGACATGCTAAACAGTGAACACCTTGACCAGTTGATCAGTTTTTATGTGGTATGTAACTTAAATACCCAGTAGAGGATATCAATTTTAAAATCACTCACCACTCTCATTGTTTCCTCTTTTCAGGGATCAACACCTTTGACTCCTTAGTTTTTTGCTCTAGCATTTCTATTCTTTCTGAGAATAGTATGTCTATACTGTTATTTTCTGATCTATCATGATTGACTAATCTCAGATGATTTCCTGATAACATAAAGATTTGGCTCTTTAGCAACTTTTAGCCTCTCCTCATTTTCTCTCTGTATTGTTGCCCAATCATAATACTCAAAATTAACTCAAAGGATAGATTTTATATTGTTACGACTATGTAAATGTTGTTTGCCATTTCTCCCTACTAGGTGCTTATGTTTCATCTGCTTATTTGTATATGTTCTGACTGCTGTTTTCTTACTATCTACTCAGTAGATTTTTTTTCCAAAATACCTGCTAGGAATGCTTCATATTTGTCTTAGTTACTTTCCTCATTGCTGAGATAAGATACCCAATGCCCAATGTTAAGGGAGGAAAGGTTTATTTAGTTCACAGTTTGTAGAGGTTTCATAATTGGTTAGCTCCAAGGCAGGATGGCACATGGCGGAGAGGCAACAGTTCATGGTGGTGGAAGACGGCAAAAGCAACGAGACAGCGACAAGACTTTCTGTCCCTTATATTGTATGCAAGCTACTCACACTAGGGCAGTTGTAGCGCTCACACTCACCTCGAAAAGCTTGACCTCAGGACTGCATGAGGCTTTGGGGAAAAATACAGACACAAGCCATAGGAATATTTTTAACTACCTCAGTTTCATTGTCAGTCCCACAGGCTTAGTTACCTACATATCAGAAACTCAGCTCTAGTCAGATGCAGTGGCCAATACCTATAACCCCACCAAGCGGGTGGCAAGATGGCAAGTTCAAGTCCATTCTGGGAAATTTAGCAACTCAGTGGGACTCTGTCTTAAAACTTTAAAAAAAGAAGGGCTAGGGATGTAGCTCAGTACAAAGCTCCCAGCGTTTAATCGCTAGCACTAAAGGAAGAAGAAAGGAAAGAGAGAGAGAGAGATAGACAGACAGACAGACAGTCAGACAAACAGACACAGAGAAAAAAAATTTAAAAGAAGTCTTCTTATATGTGTTGATTTTTTATTTATTTTTATTTGACACATGATGTTTGTACATTTTGCAGGATAGAGTATGATAATTTGATGCAACTATACAATATTTAATTATCAGATTAGAGTAATTAGCATCTTCATCTCCTAAAATATTTATCATTACTCTGTGCTAGAAACTTTTCTTCTCGTCCAGATATTTTCAAATACACAGTAAATTGTTTGAGCTTGTGGTTACTGCGCTGTGCTGGGGCACACTCTAACCAGTTTCTCCTGTGTGTCTAACTGTATCTTAGTACCTGTTATCTCACCTCTCTCTCTCCTGCCTCCCCACTGCCCTTCCAGCCTCTAGCGACCATTACTTCTTCTCCTCTATGAGATCAACATTCTTAGCTTTCAATAGTGAGTCATAAATGAGAATATTATTCTTTTGTAAGGGTGATGTCTTAATTACTGATGTAGTCAGGGCTTACAAGGGAAAAATTTAATACAGGATACATAATTTATAGGATTATTTTATAACATTCACCATAAAAGTCAAATGCAAGAGGGTAGAAGATCTGTCCACACAGAGACCCAAAGAATCTAACTGAGGGCCTGGATCCCACAGCACTGTTCTGCATGAGGCCAGTTGAAGACCTAGAGCCCATAGCAATGTCCTCCATGAGTCCAACTGGAGATCTAGAGCCCACAACAATGTCTCATGCAAGTCTGTATCAAGGATCTACACCGGGAAGGCCAAAGGTCAGTGAAAGTCTGTACCAGTGGGATGAAAGATCTGTGCCAGGAAGCTCAGAGATCTGTACTCAAGCCAGGAAGTGCCACTCAAGGTAAGGACCAGAGCTCCCTCAAAAAGAACCATAGCCATCCTCAGCTTCAGCAAGGACCCAAGCTCCTCTGACAGTAACAGCTGAGTTGGTGTCAGGAAAGCCATCATGCTGAGCTTCTCCAAGAGAATCAACAGCACACCATCTCCCCCTCTGGTTCTCTCTTTATGCTGTTGACAAAAATCCTCAGGTGGGCCATCCACACCCAGCACCATACCAATTCAGTTCTCCTTGGTGTTACAAGCTGACCATTAGTTGATCTACCATTCTAAGTACTCCTCTCTTATTGCTAAGACAAAATACCTGACCCACAAAGTTAATGAGGAAAGGATTTTTTAACTCACAGTTGGTAGAGGTTTCAGCCCGTAATCAGCTGGCTCCAAGGTAGGGTTGCATGGTAGACAAGAATCCCAGAGGAAACAGTTTATGGTGGTCTGAACGTGGCCAAGCTGCAAGGACAGACCACAATTTTCTATCACTTGCTTCTTACCCAGATTACTTAGGGTGGGTAGCTCTCACACCCTTAATCCTAATGCCTTTGACCCCAGCACTGCACCATGAATGGATCCCAGCGTCACGCACTCTAGATCCAGCCATCTCTGAAAATGCCCTACTTATGACCCCAAGAGGCTTTGAGTGGGGAAGGACATGTAGACACAAGCCATTACAGGTAAGTTCCAATTTCCCCACTAAACATGGCTATCCTTGGACCCTTCCTGCCCATTTCAAGCTGGATTCTGTGTCACCCAATACTGTCACCCCGAGGTTGCCTTCACCACTTTCATGGCCTCGGTACCTGATTCCTAGGTTCCTAGTGTGCAGTTTGTTCCATGTCCCTAGTGGAGGGCATTCTGAAGTCTTTGTATATATTTAAATTTCTTTTGTCCTTGATGATGAATTTGTGTATAAAACTTTAGGCTTTAAAATATTCTTATTGTAGAGTATGCAGGCATCTTATTGTCATTAGTGAAGTTAAGGATTAGCCTTTTTTTTTATTTCGAAGCTTTTAAAACAAGTCTTCCTCTTACATGGATTCTTTTATCCCTATTGTTTAAAAATTTCACAGTAATAGGACTTAAAATTGGTGATTTGTCTTTTATTCATAGTATGGGGAACTACTTAAACATAGACCTATATCCTCTATCCTGGAAATGTTGTTTCTTTGGTATATTTCTGTTTTGATTTCTTAAAAGAAATATCTGAGACTCTCATACTAAATTGACATTGTAAATTTCTATGTGTTTTTATTTTTTCCTACTCTCAATGGTTTTATTTTCTAAGTTGTTTGTTCAATTAAATCTTGCAGCATTTCCTTCATATTTTATTTGTTTTTGTTTTCTCATTTTGTTTTTTATTGGTCATACAGATTAATGGATTCATTTTGCCAGATTTACACATGCACATAACAAATGTAGAACATTTTTAGCTCTTAGAGAAATGCAAATCAAAACTACCTTGAGAGTCCATCTTGCTCCAGTCCGAACAAGGTAATGCTGGCGTGGCTCTTTTTCAGAGATTGCTGTCAGCAGGTCTGTCCCAGAGACCGGTCAGTTCCTGCAGAGTATTCTCCAGATTCTTCTGGTGAATGCACATCTGTGTGGCAGCTTGCACTCCTCAGCTTGCGCTCCTCAGCAGGAGACTTCTCCTCCCTCTATTTAGTGTGTTGCATTTCCTATAAACTTTTTATCTCATTTCTTTAACTTATCATTAACTGGATGTGTATCTGATAGCAAGACTAAGTCACTGCCATGCCAGTTCCTCCAGAGAGGAATCTGAGATGAGTTTTCTCATTGCTGGAAGTGAGGGATGTTTATGAGAGTCACAGCTGGATTATGTCGGACAAGCTGCAGGAGGCTGTGATGCAGTGACAACCAATCTAAATCTGCAAATTTAAATAAGTAAGTTTAGCTCCTTAATTATGCTTTGTGCCTGTCATGGATTGAGTTCCCTTTCTGTGTGTGACTTATGATGACGGGATGTTCATCATCTTAAATTTTGCTGGTCACAATTCCGGAGAGAAGAGAGATGACTGAAAGATTCCCTCAGGCTGGAAGTGACATGAGTTCTTTCATGGTCCCGTTAATTAGTCAGAATGAATCTCAAGGTCTTACCCACCCACAAGAGTTTTACCTGAACCCAGGTTAAATAACAAGTGGAAATTATTTGTCCAAACCATATTAATTACATGCTATTTAATGACTTCCTCTCATCCCATCAGCTGAATTCCTTAAGCTTCTGACCTCCCACCTATTTATGATGCATTTCTGGTACCTGAGCACCCTTGTGAGTGCAGAGACCCTAAATTTTGCCTTTGAGTGAGTCCCTAACTGCTGATGCCATTCTTCAGATGCACTGGTTCCTTAGTGGACTTGCATCATCTGATTTGGTGTCACTTCAGAAATAATTAGAAGAGAACAGAGCTAAATTTTGTGATATGGCTTTTATGGATACACTTATGCATGTGAAGTTTGACATATGTTTTAAAAAGGCAGCAATGGTTAATGTCTTTGTGTGTAAATAAGAAACATTAGAACCATCTTGAAGTCTTCCTCTTTTGGTCCTGTCTTAAATCTAAGTGAATGCCATTCCTCTACTACAAGCCAGTGTCTCATTCAACAGCAGAATACATGTGAGATGGAAGAGCCTTGTAACACAGGCATAGGGTCACAGCTCAGCGTGCGACTCACATGCTCGTGGTGTTGGTGTAAAGAAACCTACCGCTCTGCAAGGCCTGTGAGCGTACAGACCACACGACCCTCCACGGTGATAAGAAACAACTGTGTCACTCATCAATGCACTGCACACACTATGCCACGTGTCCTGTCACTATATTACAGTGCATTCTTACTACTTAAAAAACATTACTGATGAACAGGATGCCGTGTTCTATGAGCAGAAACTGCGCACATCTCCTGTTTCCTGCTTCTTTGAACTGCATACTTTTTCCTCGCATTTGATTTAATGTCATGGTGTTTTGCTCTTCATGACCTTAGAACCAACAATAGGTAGATACATAGGCATATATAGGTACATGTAATATGTATATGTGCACATGCATACACACAATATAGGTTAAGCGTGTAGTATACACCACAATACCATCGAGATCTGCCTAATATCCTCTATCATATTTGTGCAACAACAAAATGCCCAGCAAGACATCTCCCCTAACACATCCTTACTGTGAGTGAGCACGACTGTATTTCACACCTATCTTAGCTTCATCTTTTCCCTTCTCCATTCATCCAAGTGAAGACAGTCTCTTCTAAGGTGTGTTATTTTAAGAATTTCCTCACATATTTATGTATTTTCTCCCACACATTATATCCTGCCAGTGTTAGGACTCCATTGCCTAAAATTTGTTACTGGCTACCTATGTCATAAATCTAGATTTCTAAACATGCTACAGAAAACTCAATTTGACTTCGCCCCAATATGATTCTCCAATCAGTCAGTTTTCTCCAACTCTAATTTACCTCACTGTTTTTAGCCTATCCCTCTTCCTTATGCACCCTTCACTCCTAATTTTATTTTCTCCAAAGTTTGCCCATATTTGAGACAACACAAATCGTCATCTTTCGTGGCCTGCTTACCTAATAGCCATATGGATGTCATTTTTCCATCTCGATATTTCAGCAAAAAAAAAATTACATTATCGTTGAGAGGTATTTGCAATGCTAACATTTTTCATGTGTTATTTTATGTAAAATAGAGGGAAAGTATTAATTATCGCGCCCCTCCAAATGCACAGCAAAGTGTAAGGAAATAAACTTGGTTTAATTCACTTAAAATTTGCTGAACTTGGAGGGGTTCTCATCAATGTCCTCAAATTCTCAGAATTAAACCAATTAATCCAACCTGTGGGTAATATTTTCTTCTGTTTTCTGAAGAAAAACATGGTTGGTGGTTGCTCAAGGTAATTAGGTGTGCCAAAAGATTCAGTTGTTCTGATTTTCTACAGCCAACCTACACAGATGGTCAGCTGGCAGGCACCCAGAAATGCTGCTTCTCCCTATTAAGTGCTATCAAAACAACTAAACTTACAGATGATTACAAAATTATCATATTTTTATTTTGCCAACTTGCCAATAGTTTTGATTATGTGCAAGTTTCATTGCTTAAGGAAAATTATTTGATCCAATGATAGTATTTTAGAACCAAAAACATCTGAGAATTCATTTGTTATGATTTCTTTTTAAATTGTTTATGAGCTTTGATTTAGAACATTTACTCTGTAATTTTGAGTACAACATTTTGTTGGGGAGGGGCATTATATTTTTAACAATTTTAATTTAGTATCGATTTTAAAAATGCTAAATTTAAAACTGCAATAAAGGACATATATATCATACCAAAGTTAAAATAATTCAGTCAGTCAGCAAATAAGTGCCCAAGTCCCAGAGGCAGGTAATACAAGAATCCAAAATGAATTCTATTCTCAGAGGTGACAGAACACTGATTCTCCAGCTTGCTTGCAGGAGGCCCTGAGGTTAGAGAAACTTGGATGGAATTTCCTGTTTTACTGCATGAAATTTCCATGATGAAAATGGAGGATGGGAAGGGGAGAGAGAGAGAGAGAGAGAGAGAGAGAGAGAGAGAGAGAGAGAGAGAATCACAGGGCTTCAAATTCCAAATGTAGGATTTTACATCGAAATAAATGAGACTTCATTAACAGTAGATATGTGTTTCATTTTGGGTTTTATTTTCACTTACCCCTTTGTTCTTTACTTTTGAAAGCAGGGCCTTTTATATCATTAGGTATAAAAGTTTCTTTAAACTCTACCTATGTATCTCTGCTTCAGTTACATGGGAGCAGAGGTACAGACTCCCAATTTATATAAATTACACCAGTATGTAAGTACTAAATTTCTGCTGTAGGAATTTAGTAGCTTTTTTGTTTTGTTTTGTTTGCCACACTGGGGATTGAACTCACAACCTCACGCAGGGACTTACACCACTGAGCTAAATCCCCAGCCAGAATATAGTAGTTCAAACATTGACTTAATATTTTCAAGTTTAGCTTTGCACAGTGGCACTATTGTAGATGATGAGGTTTATCCAAGGCGCGATTATTTCTAATACTTTCAATTTTACTTCAAAATGCTACAAACGATGTAACTACACAATGATAATCTGTGTGGGTTTAAAAATATTGACTTTAAATGAAGTATAATATCATACAAATCCAATTTTTCAAAACCTACACTGTTTTTTATTAGAAACAGAACAGAATGTGAGGGGTAAAACCACAAAAAAAAAAAGAGAATGTTCAGTTTGCCCATATCTAATTGAAAACCCCAGGGTGAAAAACTCATCATAATGCTGTGGTTTTCATAAATCAAAAATATAAATTAGGATTACTGTTAGGGCATTGTAAATCAAGATTCCTATTTGATAGACTTTTATGAAAGGCATGAGAGGGGTTGTAACTGTCAATATTTAGTATCTGCAACTTTTAAAGTTTGGCTTTACCTTTCTCCACGGTTGAATCCAGCCACAGTTAGAAACCAACCTAAGATTTTCTTGCTGGATGAAGAGTTAATGAGTAGTAAAATCATTTACCACCACATGAGGGACTCCATCTAGCAAATACTTGTGAGCCCCTGGTATGCATTCCAGAAGTTTTCTCACATTTTATCTGATTGGTTCTAGTGCTTGCATTTCTCTCATGATAATATACAAGCATACTTATTTTTAAAAAGCATGCAGCATTCTGTGTTTAAAGTCATTTTAAATGCTTTGAAGGACTAAGTGAAAACAGAGAGGGAAGAATTTTAAAAATGAAACCACTTACGGGAACTTTTACAAAGGGCAGTGGGAACAACAGAGAAGAGGCCCCCAGGGTCTGACAACCTGACCCAGCAGGTGCAGACTTCCTTGCAGTGGGGCCAGCACTGTAGCTGGCCTTGTGGCCAGGCTTGTCAACAGAGCTGCATGGGCCACCTCCAAGTCACTGTCCCCTGGCACTGGGCATCAAGACAGCCGAAGCAAACAGTTCCACTGTGTGAGGATCTGCTTGTTTGGCCAAATACGGTCTCAGCCAGCTCTGCCTGGGAATATTAATTATGGAGATGAGCGGGAGTAAGATGATGCATGCGGAAAACCCCTGTGGAAGCGGCGTCTGGTTTCCCACAGCGTCCACAGTGCACACAGACGTTCTCCTGCTCACCGAGCACAGCGGGACTGTGGTCCTGCTGCTCCGTGTTAATTAGAGAATAAATAAGTGGCCGACTGGAGTCCGTGGGCATATGTTGGTCAACTGTCTCTGTCTAATTAGGTTGTAAACCCGCTGTGCAGAGGCCTTGTTGAACTGTATGTTCTGGAAAGCACTGAGTGTCTTGTGCAGCCCTGGTGAGCGACAGACTGGGCGCATGGCTGAGACAGAGCATAAAAGAGGACACTTTGAGGCATTCACGTGCACGTGCGCACGTATGTGTGTGTGTGTGTGTGTGTGTGTGTGTGCAGGCTCTTGCAAAATGCTAACTACATATTCAAATGAAGGATGGAATTTCACTTTGATAAGATAATGCCCTGTGTGTTATTCAATGTCACGTAATACATGTGCAACATAATAAATGGTATATAACTGAATAAATAAATTCTATATAAATGTGTATGTATAACTTCTAAATTAGATGCAGGATTTGCAAATACAATAAGCATTGAACGGAGTAGATACCAGTTTAATTTGAATCCCACAGCACTTATACACACTCCGTCTAGTTTGCCTGAATGTGTGAATGTGCTATAGAAATAAACCAAGGCCAACCGAGTGCGAAAAGCAAAGGCTGTCTGTGGCATTCTTGCTACAGCAAAGGAGCCCTCTGCCACTGCTACCCAAAGGCTGAGGGAGAGGAGCAGCAAAGCTTTGACTGGGAGAAATTGAAGTCTTCAGTTATGCCCAGATTAGTAGCTGTTGGCAAAGGGAAGTTGCAGGCAGGTTAGCTAGAACCAAAAGATCTTACATAATCGGTTAAGGGTCTATATTTGGCTATGTTTGCTTCTAATTTGTTATTGGGCAGAAAAATATAGGGAAGCTATCAGTTATTAATCAAGTGCTGGACATTTTGAGCTGATTGTTATAAAAGTTATTATTTAGCTTCCTGTGTTGTCACTAGAGATGGCAATCAATCTTTCTCTAAGACTGCTTTAGAGCAGACCATCTTCCAAGGTTGCTCATCATGGATGAGGGGTTGGGATCCTGGGCAGGTTGCTGCAACTTGTGGGTCAAAGTTCCTATTTTATGTATAGTTTGTCCACTGTCTGCTTACCAATTCAGTTGCTTAGTGTAATAAATGTGGATTATTTATGTGCATGAATGTGCATTTGTGTTTATGTCTGCAATAATGCAATGTAAGTGTGCTTTTAATTATGTATTCCAGTGTCCACTTGAAGTTTCTGAAGAGCAGATGCCCTCTGTCTTGTGGGCGTGGGTGTGTGTGGTTCAGCAACTCTGCTCTCCGATGCCTGCTAACTCCACCATGCCTGTTGCTCTTATCTTCAGAACAGTGGGGTGAAGCTCCAGAAGTAAAAGGCAAGAAAAATTAAAATGTTCACATTCTTATGTGTGTATGTGAGATGTTGGTGTTGAAGAACTATTTCTTTTAAGTCTAGCATCAACCACACACTTCTTTGAGTTTCCTGTAACACTAAATCACACACTGTCTTTTTACCAGCATGTGTGTATGCATGCATGCATTTGTCTACAATATGTCTTTTTCCTCAAGTGGCTGCAAGATTTCCAAGTAAAGTCCAAATATTATTTAACTTTATTTTTAGTGTTTTCCTTTAATATTAGTTTAAGTAAACACCTGATGATCAATCAAAACCGTGTTTATTTTCTATATGTATTAAAATCTCTACCTTAAGAAAATTTTGGGAATTGCATGAATAATTAAATTTCTTCATCTCTTAATGCATTATTAAATATTAACACCTTTATCAGTGACAAAGAATAATATCATGATTGGGAGCAAGCAGTTTGTGTAAAGTATTTTTTCATGTTCATTTATCTTGAATGCAAATAACTACTCCCTCAATACACCGACTTCATGACAAATGTACTATCCAAAACATTTATTTTTTATAAATTTCCCCAGATATAAAGGAAACTTATAAGTAGATATTTTAGGATATAATAGAAAGTATGACGATCTTAAATCCAAACTCATGTTCTCTTTCACGGATCTCTTATGCCACTCAATGGGAACCCCCCACAGATAGAAGGCAGATTATCTGCGGATACAGGAAAGCTCTGACCCAGGTGGTCGGTGGCCTGATCGCTGCTCTCTTCTGTGTCCATAGATAACAAGGAGAGATTTTGCGGAACCCTTTCTCTGTCGGTTTGGATTAGTGAACTTTATGTATCAGATTACCTGATGATGTTCTTTCTACCCATCAAATGCTTTCCGTTGTTCCTGAATTGCTCTATGCCTCCGCTGTCTACACTCACGGTGCGAACCCCTGGCACCCAGCCTAAAGGCTCAGCCTCACAGGAACAACTCCAAGAAAAGTGATCAAATCCCCCTAAATACTCCTCAGATACTCCAGAGCGAGTCCCAACATTTATGGAAAATACACTCCAGCTTTATTTCTGAATCGCCATCTTGGCCTCATTTGGCTCCTTATTCTCTGATCTTCTTTCCACTAGATAAGCTCTGCATCTGAAAAATGGATTTCATGACACTCTATTTATTTTTTAAACTGAGACCCATTTTGGTGATTTGATGAACACAGTAGTCAGTTTCTTTAACCGGAGGCTGAGATGCCCTTGCTGATCCCCTGTGAATTACTGGAGAAGAGTCCGTCTGCTTCTAGGCCACAGGCACACACGTGACCAAGCACAGCCACCCTCACCAAATGCAGTTTAAGTGGGAGTTGCAAAGTGCAGAGTCCTGGTAACCTAACCCAGGAGATGATGCACGTTCACACTTTGCCTCCAGAGTTTTCGTTCCTGTTTCTGCAGCTAGTAATTCTGATACCAATTTTGTTTGAATATCTCCTTGGATGACACACTTGCTTAGTGCATGAGCCCTTTTACGTCATCACAATTAGCAAGGGGTGGTCTACTACCACTTCTCTTTCCCCATGGTATGTATACCCCAAAGGGTCTTCTTTCACACCATGTGGTCATACATGTAATTCCTCTTGATCTGTGATTTAAAAAAAAAATAACAGCATTTTAATAGCAACATTAAAAAAATCACACCATACATGAAAACACCTGAATAAAATAAATTTGTTCTTCTCCTTTGAGCACTTTATCAATCATTATTTTGGGATCTTATGTGCTATCTTCACAATTAAATGAAAGTTTCTAGATATTGATAATTAAAATGATTTATTACTGCAACTTTAGACATACTAGATATCAAGCACTTAGATAAGAAATTTATATTTCTTATGTAATTTGTTTTTATGTCATCTATGTTAGTCAGCATTAGATGTATTTTGTGTGTGTGTCATACTGGTTATTGAACCCAGGACCATTTATTATGCTACATGTGCATACCATTAGTTTTAATTTTTCTGTTTTATTTTATTTTATTATTTTATTTCATTTCATTTGGAAGCAGAGTCTTGCCAAGTCACTAAATTGCCCAGGCGACATTCAGACTTTCTAATCCTTCTGCCTCTGCCTTCCAGAGTGCTGGGACTGCAGGTGTGTGCTGCCATGTCTGGCCTCCTTAGACCTAGTTTAAGTACAGAGAATGGGCCTTACAGAAAATGCCTTGACCGATGCCATCCAGCTAATGAACAACAAAAGCAAGATATTTTTCTTTCCTTTTTTGCTTATGGTTTTTTCACGTATTATACATTTAATTATTTGTGTCAACATTGGTCTCCCTCCTCACTAGATGGTCAATCTTTAAGGGCAGAAATTTAATGTTTCGTTCACTGTTGAAAGTAGAATAATCAGTGCGTTTCTTCTAGTAAATTCCCCGTTCTCTCTCGCTCTCTCTCTCTCTCTCCGTATCTCTCTGAAACCTATATATGACGTGTAGTTGCAAAATACAACATTTCAATTTTTAAAAATGTATTACAGTAAAAAAGACATTGGCAGCCAGGGATTTAGCTCAGTGACCTAAGTGCCTGCTTGGCAAGCGCGAAGTCGCAAGTTTAATCCCCGGTGCCACAGAAAAACAAAACCAAACAAAACAAACACATTGGCATTAGTTACCTTCAACCTCCTCCCCTCACTTTGATCACACTTATCCCACTGCGCTGGCCGCTTTCTGAAGCAGCTCAGGAGTCCCCTTTCCTGAGTGGTTTCAGTTGGGCTGTCATGACTGTGTTGATACCCCAAACTGATTTAAAATATTTGCTTTTATGACTTTGGGACAGAGCCAGAGGTCAGATCCAGGGAATTAGGTGGATGAAGACACAGTGTAGTGTGTTCACGAGCCTGTCTTTCCTTTGGATGACACTTGACAGAAGCACTCAGTGTATTTTTTTATAACACCAGGTAAAGACACACAGGAAAGTAGAATTCTGGAACTGCTTCAGAAAGTGGCAAGAAGGATGGGGTAAGTGTATCTGAAGCAAGTGGGAGTATTCTGAGGAGGATTCATGTTAATGCTATTTTTACTCTAATACATTTTTTAATTTAAACATTCATTGTATATTTTAACCTTATATATTATTAAAATATTGTACATATATATGTACAAATGTATATACACACAAATATACATACATACATATATAGTATGTATTTGTATTTGTCTATCAATCAATCAATGAGTAAGAAAGGGATACAATATGTGATTTGCAATATAAATGTCCTTTTTGTTTAAAGGAAATTATTCAAACCATAATTTTATCATTATTTATTTACATCTCAAATTTCAGGTGCTACTTATTTTGTAATTCTTAAAAATTAGTTTAAATATTAGAAAATTTAGGTAAAAATATGACACCTTGAAGTATCTAAATCATTTCCTCTTTGTTGATAGTTAAGTAAAAGGTGTTTAGATATGCTGAATCTCCAAAATATAAGTGAAATCTTGAAAGTAGCCAGCATCTACATACTAACATAAAACTGTTAGCATAGTTTGTTTACTGGTACTAATACCCAAATCCCTGGGGCATATTTGAGAAAAGAAACTTTTTAAAAATTAACTTATGGATGCACTCTTTAGGCTTAAAGGATTGAATAAGCAATATTCAACTTCAGAGCTAGATCATAAGACCTGTGTTTTTTAAAAAAACTAACTTGACAACACAAAGGCTCTTTCCATGAATCTCCTGAAATTTTTGAAATTTCTACTGAAAGATTTAGATTTTTCTTTTAATGGTTTTTAAACATTGTGATTTTTAATCAAAAATAAGTATTTATGTCTGTGAAATTGTTGTGGTATATATTTAATGACTGTGCACTTTGTATAAGAAGCTTTTATTTCAAAAAATGAATTAAAAATAACACTGCCATAACTCTTAAATACCACATTTATATCTAACAAGTAGTAACTTTTCAGTGGTTTGCTAAGCAAAAAATAAAACAGTGCTGTAAACCATCAAAACAAGAAAACAATAATAGTTCCACCAGGAAACAAAATGACTTTGTTTTCTAATTACAAAAGCGATATCCATATAATATCAAGTTCTCTTGGACCGCTAGTCAGACATGCGTCACGGTGGGACTGCAAGAGTACCCTTGTCTTCTTTCAAAACCTTGGTTTGGCTGCACATGAAAGGAAACAGTTACAAATAGCACAGTTACAAATTATAAAATTGTCTATTTATTGCCTTTCCATTTTCCTTCAGAAGTATTTTGTTTGTTAATGTTTAGTATGTCTAAAAAGACTGGAGGGGATTTACCAAGCACAATAATAAACAGTGCTACAAGACAATCCCCTGATTTCACAGTGCACCAGCACAGCCCAGGGGATGCTTCTGGTTAAATTCCTTTTCCTTCCCTTTATTTGTTTATTTACTTATTTTCTGTGAAGACACCCTAAGAATGTGGACAAGCGACTGATTTTCTTCAAGAAGAATCTTTTTCTCCTGGGTAACTACTCCAAAATGTAACACATCAAAAGTGGTGAGCTATGGTTGCAAGGCAAGAGGGGTAGGTTTTGAAAAAAAATTTTACTGAATCACTTTACATTTCCTAATGACCCAAGATTGAGACTTCCAATTGTTATGCCAAATTTCATTATTATTTCCTCTTGGTTAAGCTTATAAAAGATGCTCAGAATCTAATTTATTTAGTCCATAAATATGAAATGATTCATATATGCCAGACAATGTTGTAGGTGTTCAATATATGAACAATAATAATCAAGTAAACAAAACTTTCAGGTAGGATAGAGAAACTATGTGCTTAAGGTCCCTAGAGAGAGAGACAGTATTTAACACAAAGTAAATAAAAGAATGGTATAAATTTGCATTGATAGAGTTGTTAATATAAAATATCATGCAAGACTATTAAATTTAATTTGATTAATAATTTCCCTTACCACTCATTGCTCTTTCTCTTTTTTATGCATATTTTCTCTAACATATTTACTCATAAAGAACACATTTGATATGCTTTATACATTAAAGACAGTGTTCTTCTATAGATAAATTATATCATCTATGAATAACCTCAGAAACTTAAGAAAATTCATTACCAGTATACTGAGTGTGAACATCACAACTTTTTTACATTGAATTTCCAAAAAGTTGGTCAAGTCATCTAAATATGAATAATATATTAAATGACTTTCAAAGACTGTCTAGAGGAAAATAAAGAGCCCCATTTACCCATGGATGCTGATGAATCAATTTATCCCGTGGCAATGATACTGCTGTAATATGTCACCTCTATGAATCTTCCTGGAAGTGTTGGCACACACAAGAAACAGTATCATCTCTCCATATTGATTATACTAAGCTATATTAAAAACAGCATCTCTAATCAATTCTTTAATCCTGTGAAAAATAATGGGACACATTCTAAAACATTGAAGCTGATAAAATAAAAAAATCAAAGGGAACCATGGTCTTCATCAAGGGCTGTTTTCTATCTATTTTTCAGTGGCTGGTGAATGATGAAATCATCAGGCCACTTGCTGGTGGAGGCCACCATCACCAGCCACACCCACCAGGGCCACCTGGGCATGGAGGGTTTCAAGGGGTCAGTCAGCAGATGGGAGTTTTTCCTCTCAATCTTTCATTTTCAATATTTTCAGTCATGCTGTTTAACTCTGTAACTTGAAATGATCTTCTTAAGAAGTAGGGGAACTACTTCTTACAACATTTGTGTATTCATAGATGTTCAACAAAGGTCTGCCATGTCCAAGGCAGTGTTTAAACATTAGGAGCAAAGAGAAGCAGCCAGCACAGGCCCCACGTGCAAGCCAGCCGCCAATGAGATTCTCCTGTGGGTAGCCAGCAAGGGCGGGGAGAAGCAGCTAGCCATGCCTTGGAGAAGCTACGAGTGTCTGGAAAAGCTCAACCTGCACCCCACCACCTCCTGGGGAACCTGGGTTAGGAGAAACTCAGGTGCCTGACCCATCCCTCTACACTGTGAATGGGAAGCACCTGGGACCCCAAAACCCGTTAGTCTGGAAGAACTTAGGAAAATGTCAAGATGAAGGAGCAAAAGGCAGTTTCTGGCCTCCAGCCCAAACAGAACTAATCCAGGAGACATGGACATGAAAGAAAGCAGAAGTCGCACACCTAAAATTTCTGGGATGATGGAAGCTGAAGTAAAGAAATCACTTCATGGGACTGTCAAAGAAATCAGATCAGAAATAACACCTCAGGTAAAAGAGGAAATAACAAACATATTAAAAGGATTGCTGAGCATATCTAAAGAAGACATAGATTT
>RJWT010011591.1:0-23152 GCA_004365215.1 Cuniculus paca
CAAAGAAGTCATGCTTCATTCAGAAGCCCAGAGGGAAACAGGACACTCTGCACTGAAAAAAAACCACCTTGGTAGCCATTCTGGGTTCTTGTCTGACCTCAAAGATGATAACCTCTCTGGACCTCCTGAGCAGAAGTCACCACGAAAAAGGCAGTATCACAGCACAACTTGGCCCCAAACAAATTGCACAGGGCAGAGGGAGACAAGAGTTAGTGCCTACCCTGGGTGCTATCACAAGAAAACTGCTTAATCCTACTGTGAAGAAGTAAAATCTCCATTTTGTGTGTGACAGTGTAACCTGCCACTGTGAAGGACATTGACTGACTTGCTGAGTATTCTAGACTGTTGGGGAAGAGGCATCGAGAGCTCAGGTCTGCAGGCTCTGGAAGCCTTTCTCATTTCACTGGGCCCTGGAGCAGTGTCAAAATAGCAGTGTCACCAGTGCTGTCCTTGTTAGTGCCAGCATATACTGAAAGAGAACTTCATGTATGACAGGTCTTCACCATTGTTTTATTTAACACTGACCATGACCCAGTGAAATAGAAAAAGTGATATTTCAGCTTTACAGAAAGAATATGAAACCTACAGAAGCTAATGCTTGGATCAGTATTGGAATGCTGGTTTTCTGCAGCCAATATCAAAATATTAAATGTCTTATCCTCAGCAGGCCTCAGCTCCGCTTTCCAAATCCTACTTAATCATTGTCCCATGATTGCCCAGAATTGGATGGGATTGAGGGTTAAATACTTAGGCAAGAATATGCATATATGAAGATATGTGACTGAATATGCACCTTACATATATGAGATGTGATTGAAAAATACAATAAAGGATTAAATTTTAAATTTCTTTTTACAGTAAAAGACATTGTCTTTAATCTCTCTCACGTCACATGTACTTATCCCACTGTTCTTGGCAGTTTCTGAAGCAGTTCTGGAAGTCCTCTTTAATGGGTAATTGTGTTGTCGTGGTGGCTTCAGTGTCATGAAGTGACTCAAAAGGTTGACCAGTCATGGTCATTTTGATTTTGGGGGAAAAGCTGGGAGTGGTACCATGTCAGATCTGGTGAAAGAGGAGGATGAGGACACTGTATAATGTTTCCACAAGCCTGCATTTCCGTTGCACAGCTCTCAGCAGCAACCTTCCCCCTATTTTTCTCATAAAGACCATAGCTTCTTCAGAAAGTGGAAAGAATCATGAGATAAGTGGTTTCAAAATGAGGGTTAGGGTGCATTTTGACAGGAATTAATGCAGTTTGTCTTTTCTGCAATTTTTTAAAAATTTAAACATTCAAAATATAGTTTGAGCATCCCTCATATATACATCTATCCATGTATAATTTCTATAACAATGTTGAAATTTAGATTTGTACAATATGAACTATTCATGTCAATAAATTATTTATAATATTTGTAGCTATATATGGCAGAGAAAATTATAGTACATTATTAAGTGGATTTTATAGAGATAGAATTTGAAGCTCAGAAAAAAAATATGATTGTCAAAGTCACAAAGTCAGTGAATTCTGGAGCCAAAATTCAATTTTGAGGCTATTTGCTTTATGAAGCTCACATTTTATTTACTCTTTTTTTCCTGCTGAATCGTCCTTGTGTAAAATGATCCCAAAGTGACTTCAAAAGGAAACGATAAGACTTTTGCTGCATAAAGGCTTGGGAAGCACATCGCACACTAAGTCTAACAAGTGTTCAATATTGACACTTTTTGGTTGGTGCATTCAGATATCAGAAAAGCTGATGGAGGCTTAGAGGAGAGCTTTATTCTCATTACTGCATTATGCAGAGGAAGAGTCTGTTTGAGAAAGAATTTTTTTGTTCGGGGGGCTTGAAATTTCCTCTGAGCAGCTCTTTCAAGAAGAGTTATTAGAATTTATTTTCAATTATACACCAGAATAAGCCGTCTTCAGTATAGTTAACTTTCAATTTCAGCCAATTTTCGACGCATTCAATCATAGATGCCTCAGTGATTAAGAATCTATGTTGCAAAACAATTCCCACTTTGCAACAATGCAATCAAACAGATCTACAACTCATAACACATTATCCAATGCTTTTTCAGCTCACTGGTGAAGTGAAATAGAATTTACCAACCATCCCTGTTTACCCAGTGTTCTCCAAGCTCATTTGCAAACAGATCTGCAACTCAAAATAGTCCACAAGGGGGTTTGGATTCAGTGTAGCCTTGAAGAGATAGACTTGGGCTGTTTTGGATATTCATGACTTCAGGCTGTCTCCCTTCCTCCCTCTGCCTGAATCCACACGGCTGAACATGACATGCCATGAGGAGCAGATCCCTCCTGTGCAGTTCTGAAATCACTGTGTATGGCAAGAGTTCTGATTCATTAGGAAGACCAAAACAGGCTTTATGCCCAGCTGTTTGCTCTTCTAAATAGCATAGCATGAGTGTATGTGTGTGTGTGTGTGTGTGTGTGTGTGTGTGAGAGAGAGAGAGAGAGAGAGAGAGAGGGAGAGAGAGAGATTGGTTGGAAGTTATTATATGGCAAACTTATACTCCTTTAAAATTTTGAAGAATAAGACAGTCTTCAGAAATTTAGAGAAAATTCTAAGTTTCAGAGAATGAAACAATCAATAAAATTTCCTTTTGGAGAAAATTTTATTGATTACTTCAGTGTTTCAGACATTAAATTCTATTCTTCCACTTGGGGTGAAGAGGACAGGAAGGATTAGTGAAAAAGTAAGAGAAGGGGAAACTTCTAAAAGGCAGGCCTTGCTCTGATAGAAGTGACGTCTTCCACGGATGGAATGGGAGATGTTGGAGATTAGGCTGGGCCACTGGAAACCAAGCGTCAGAGGGTGAGACAGAGCCTAGATTCCCACCAGACTTAGTACAGACCCAGTTGATTTCTCTCTCATCTGGGCCCTCAGACTGAGCACAGTGGCAGAATCTCTGAATAGCTCTTGAATACAGTAGGAACCGAATATCAGAACAAATACAGAGATGGGCTCGGTGTGCTTGCCAAAGCAAGGCTGAGACGAAAGCTAGAGCTAGAGGAGAACAAAAGAACAAATTAGAAACGAAGGAAGAACTTTGCTTCCAAAGGTCAAATAAAGAACCCTTGTTAGACTTCAAAAGAATACCTAACTTAAAATGCGTAAGAACACGCTCCCTGACTGCTTTGTCCTGCGTCATTATGTGGCAATAAGAGTGGATAAAATACAGCTGGAAGAGTTTTCAGAATATTGGACTGAGATGAAGAGATCCTGTGGGTCCAAGGTGGAAAGGGAGGACATCTTGGGGCTAAGAAGTTGGGAGCCAGTAATAAAAGAGGAGACAGAGTGGACAATTCATCTACTAGCATAAAGGAAGGACTTGAGATATTCTTAGCAAATGCTGAGAAGAAATTAGAAGATAATGAACATGGAGGAGATCTATAATTAAAAAAAAAAGTCATCCCTAAAGCAAAAAAACAAAACAAAACAAAACAAAAACAAGTAAATGCACTGAAAAAGTATTCAAGTGTAATAATACAGAAGAATACCCTTGAATTTAAGAAATAACTATACCTGCAGATCAAAAATCACTCCATGTTTCTTGGAAAAAGTGTTTCAGAATGATTGGTGGTTAAACATATCCTTGCTAAATAATATAGCATTGAAGAAAAAGTAACAATACCCTGGCCAGTAGGAAACAAAAGTCATCAAGAAAAAATGAAATAAGTACATAAATCTAAATAAGACTTCTCTAAGGTAACAATCCATGCTAGATG
This sequence comes from Cuniculus paca, assembly GCA_004365215.1. Taxonomy (NCBI): domain Eukaryota; kingdom Metazoa; phylum Chordata; class Mammalia; order Rodentia; family Cuniculidae; genus Cuniculus; species Cuniculus paca. Next base: position 3,746 of record RJWT010011591.1, read on the forward strand.
ATGCTAGTATAGCCTCTACCAGAATTTGAGGGAAATAAAATATGATCCTAAGATATTATGCTACCAATGTGTCTTAAAAGCCTTAGACAGACATCCTGAAACATGAAGGAATGTATAAGTCAATAAAAATGGAAGAGAGGAAAGCAAAAGACTTTTTTTGGTTGTAAAAATGAAAGGCATTAGAATTTAAAATCAGGACCAATTACGGAAATTGTAGTCTCAAAAGTGAATGACAATGGAAAAATAATGACATAATTAATGGGGCCGTGGGAGGAAGTATTACAGTGTTTATTGCCACATCCTTTTCGTTGCAAGTCAATTGCTACTGTCTGTATTGAAAACATGTAGTTTAAAAAAGTACTTCGATCTCTTAATGGTTTTAATCTCTTTTATTAACAATTGATGGAACTTTTGGAAAACAGTATATATTGTGATTTAACAATCTAGCATGGATTTGATAAATTCTGACAATAATATAGACAAGGAACAGAATCTGAAATTGAGAGGTTGGGCTGATTGCACATTTTGTCAGTACAAGCAGTTTCTGTGGTTTGAATGGTTTTCCACATGACACACACATGCAGGGGTGTGGGGAGACATTTATTGATTTCCTAGTAAGCCAAGAGCTTTTTATACATTGTTCATAAACTTTTCACAACACCTTTACCCTTGGTATAACTGCCATTTTGCAGGTGAAATCTGAAAGTGAAGGAGGTTAAGTAAATGGTGAGTTGGGGCCAGAGTCCTATTAAATAAATCTCTGTATTTCCAAATTCATGCCCAGGGCCTAATCATTTCATTGCAATGTCTCCATTACTTGATTTCACTCTGATCAATGGGTTAATGGATCAAATTAAAATGCAGTCTGGCAGTTGCAGTACAAATAAGACAACAAAACTTGAGGAAAGTTTTTGTTTAAGAAAGTATGGTTTCACTTTTAGTGCATTTTAATCTCAACTGTTTTCTTTGCTCTGAAGATACCAGACACCATTGCATATTTGGTTTTCATGAGGAAAAAAATCCTAAATGTCTAAAAGCCCTAGTTAGCATTTCATATAATATGACAGAGATAGGAAAGGAAAAGGAAAAGTACTCAAGTTGCAACAGCTCAGATAACTAGTTGGGCTCCAGGAGATCCTGGTGGAGATGGTGGTCATTACAGTCTGACCCAGGAAGGATGTAGCATGAAAGAAAACTGAGAAACCCAGAGCCCGAATAAAAAGCAAAATGAAAGATGGATGTATAGGAAACAAAGAGATAGTTCTTCGCAAAAGGGAAAGTGACCAAGGGATGGAGCGAGAGGGAAGAAGGAATGGAAGGGGATGGGAAACTAGAAAGGAATGTGAGTGTCTAACAGACCCTGTTGGATCTTGACAGGATCTTACATCAAGTCCTCAACTTTTGCCTTGGTTTAGGTGGAAGAGCATGCTGCCGGTACTGGACATAGATCTTATAATGTCTCCTTGTGCATTATGCATCCTGGATGGACAATGAGGAACGAAGCCATCTGTGGCGCTGACCGTCAGGATCTGCAAACTCTCCTCACACATAGACTCTTAATCTACTCCAGCAGAATGCGGAAGTGTCAAACAAACCTGAAATTTTCTCAGCTGTTCCCTAGATGCAATCTAAAAGGGCTTAGTCGTATCTTTGAAGCTAGGATTAGTCACAAAAAATTAAGCTGATGCTTGGCAGGGAGAAAAAATATTTGAGAAGCATCTACTGAGAATACCAGATCTTTGGCTCTTAAATGTAATAGATTTCTCCTGATCCAAGGCAGAAATTGCTAACTTTTTATCCTAAAATCTATTCTCATCTTCATAGAGTCATGAATTTTAGTGAGGCTTGTGGCTCCTTTGCAGTTAGATGTGGACACAGGATTACATTTTAGCCTAAAGGAAAGTTGATAGGAGCTTTCTGGGATGTTCCTAAAACACAGTTATTTTATTCCATTTGACCTATTTGTCTCACTTTGAACAGACTCGATGGCATGGAAGAATAATTTTGTGATGGCTGGAGCTCTGGCCAAGTGACACACTATGATTGATGGAGAGGACCACAGGCCGTAAAGAACTACAGATCTGCTACTCTAGTCCTGAAACTCCCTATCTTTACAAATTTTGCATATGAAAAGTGAATTTCTATATAATGAAAGCCATTATTTTCGGGTTTCCTATGAATCCCAGCTAACCTTAGTCTTAACTGATACACTCTTTTCTACAAAATACTAGTTTGACTCCTTTACTCTTCTACACAGATTTTTGGTATAATGAACATCAAATGAGGTTTAGTCCTCTGCTCTGCTGAACCAACCAAATGGAGATGCTTTCCTTTGCAATTGTGTGCCTGTGCCCGTGCTTCCTCTAGGGGATTCTCATGAGCAGGCTGCCTTCCTCCTGGGGCTTCCACCAGCAGGAGCAGTTTTAAGCAGGTAAGTGTAAGCAAGAGGCAGCAAAGTGTCTTTTGTCGCCAGCCACCCAGCCAATCAATGTGTGGATGCCACGTCTGCAGAGTTCCTACCGTATAGCCACTGTGGACAGAGCCCTCTGCCTAGAGAAGAGCCCTTCCTCCTGTGAGGCTGGAGGACTTTCAGAGGAACAACTGTCCCAGAGATGGGGCACACGTGCTCCTTGGGACCCAGAGTACATGGGAACAATGCAGTTTCTTTGGGCTTAAATTGAAGTCCACCTCTGTCTCATCACAAATAGAAACGATCAGTCCAAGAAAGCCTGTATGCAACGGCTTAGGCATCCTGCACTGTTTCTAGAGTTTTAAAAAATCTGCAGTGTAGTTGCAGCCACACAACTTTACTCTTCATTGAGTCTGTTATTAAATCTCTGGGAAGACCTCTGTCATTTTTATTTAAAGGGATGATAGAAAGATTCACCCAAGCCTCAGTCACAAGCTTCACGAGGGCATTGCCCAAGCTTTCTCTATTCTGGAACCACAGGCCCCAAACAGAGCTAACAATAGATGCTGCCTGTTGCTGACCCCCAGCCTGGTCCCCTTTAAGTGCACACACTGTGCACATACAGATGCCTCCCACAATGTGTCCCCTGGCAGGACTTGTGACTTTCTCACCTGACCCTGTTGGCCTTTGCCTGTGTCCTTGGCACTTGAGCACACAGCTCACCACCCCAGCGATTCCTCAGAGTCCTCTCTGATTTGTTTACAAACGTGTTCAGTATTTCAGCTCATGTGTGTAGTCGTATGTGACCAATGAGAAGGCAACTCTTGATCTGGATGGACCACTGACACTCCTGATAGGGAAGGAGACTCAGGTGAAGCCAGTCGTTTCCTTAGAGAGCAGGATAATCAGTGTTGAGAGTAGGATGAGAGAAATGGGTATCATCCTGTTGGCACTGACTCTGGACTACCAGACATGCACAAAATAAACTGATAGGAATTTGGTTCTGACGTGCTGGCCCTGAGCGCACATAGACACATATGCTCATGATTCTATGTGATTTTTTTTAAAGTGACTATATGCTTGGACAAAGGATTTGGGAATGTCTTTTAAGCATTTATCTCATGCCAAACAGTCATGTTAAAGTAGTCTTCATAAACTAATAACTTTTATTTTTCATGTTTTAAGAGTGAAAAAACAAAACCAGGATTAGAGATGTCAAGCAGTTTGCCCAAGCCTGCACCACCTGTGGGTAACTGAGCTCTCATGCCAGTCCCTCAGCCTGTGGGCCTGTGATGCTGCAGTCCCCAGAGCTGGGGCTCACAGAATGGGTGTGGACTCTGAGGAGCAGCTGTCAGTCTAATAGTCTTCCTGTCACTTCCCGCTGATTTCAGAATGCATTGAGGTAGAAGATCTGTGTCTCCTTGCATCCTTCTTGTATATTCCTCCAGAAGCTAGGTTTTGTCAATCTCCCTTTGGTTTAACAGATCTTCCAAACTTTCCAAGTACTCTTAGCACAGAAATGGAATTTCATTGCCCTGCTCTGCACATCTGGCTATTACCACGGATACTTGGACTTCACAGGACCTGGGCCCAAGCTGCCTGTGATGAGAGCAATAGCTCCTTGCTTTCTCCACGGAGATGATGGATCCTCTGTCCAACTATTAAAACATGAGTTTCTTTATTTTATTTTTTCCCCAAAGCTGAAGCTGCATTATGAAAAGGCCTCCTCATGGTACCTGGAAAAAGGGGGTCAAATTTGTCTTTGACAACACACCATTTTCTCCAACAATCAGAGAGGTGAAATAGCCTAGAACTCATGTTCCTCTGAGTTCCTCCATTTCGTTTTCTATTTCTTCTCACTTACACTTGCTATTAAGCAATGTCACCTTCCCTTTCCTCCAAGAGGTGACTCAGACACTCCTTGGATTCTAAACTGGGCATGCATATCCTTTGCCCACTCCTATTTCCATCCCTGCTCACTCCCAATCTGCCTTCCCACAAAGGCAGCCCGCTTTACCTCATGCACATGTAGCAATTTCCCACCAAGAAGGAACACCTGGGAGAGGCAGGGTGCTCCTGGTAAAAGATAATTAGAGATTATCATAATCAAAATTTCATTGCCACATCTAACTGTGTCTTTTTGCATTAATTAATCTCTCATCCCAACCCCTGAGCCTCTCAACTTGCCTGCTGTCAAACACACCCAGCCCTGCATCTCATTATCTTATCATGGGGTGAGAGAGAGTGAGATAAGGACAGAAATTCCTCAAAGTTTCACATAATGTGGTTTCCTCAGTCAGAAGCAAGTCAAGGAAGCAATCTGGCGAGAAGGACTGGGTTATTTCATTCATTCATTTATGCATCTATTCATTCTTTCATTCATCTTTGTTTCTTCAGCAAACTAAGAAACAGAGATGGCAGTGGCTTTCATGAGTAGAATGAGCCCTTGTGAGATGGTTGGTGACAGTGACCCATGAAGAATAATACAGACTGTCTAGAAGCTCTCAGCCTCCTCCTATTCTCTGATTCTACCACAATCACCAAATGAGTGTAACAGCTTCCTAATTTGTGTTGGCTTCCTCTCTGTGTTCTTCACCTCCTTGTTTGCAACATTTGTTGTCACTCTACACATGGACCTGGGAAGATTCAGTGATTAAAAACTGTTTTTTTTTCTGTTGAGAAATTCTTTGCTTGCAGCTAAAAGATAAGATGACATACGTGGATGAAAAGCTAACATTCCTGGGGGTGTTTTTTGATGAGTAAATGTAGTTTACATATTTTCTCACTGGCTTTAGTGACAAAAGAGAAGCCTTTACTAAAACAACCAAACATTAGCACTTAGGATAATTGACAGTTCATATGCATTTGTAGCATCACTAATTATTAGTACCATAGTGATGACTAATTACTGCAAAGACATATTTGAAAAAGTGTACATGCTGCGGTACAGTTAGCTATTTCCCCACTTTTATTTAATAGGTGTATTCTTTCTCCACATACACTTGAGCTTTTAAAGCTTTCTTCACTAGGCACAGTGGTGCACACCTCTATTCTCAGCTACTCAGGGGACTCAGGCAGGAGGATCATAAGCTCGAGACCTGCTTAGGCAACTTGAGGAGATGTTATCTCAAAATAATGAAATGGCTAAGGCTGTAGATCAGGGGTAGAGTGCTTGCTTAGCATGAGTGAAGCTCTGCTTAGTACCTCAGTACCATACCCTCAAAAAACCTGAAAAGTTTTCCCTCTTCTGTGAATCTTTGATACAATAAATCTGACATTTTTAAACTTGCTTGGATTTTTGAAATTAAAGTGTCTAATTTTAACCCCCATAAATATAAGGATCTATGCTCACACAAAGTTTATATAAAAATGGATATAGCAGCATTTTATCATGGATGAAAACTGGGAAGTTTACTAATGCCCTTCAAAAGGACAGTCGCTAAGTAGCTTTGCAGCACATTCACACAGCACAGTACACAGAGCACTGAGAGCGGCAACCACAGATACATGATATGGCACTCACAACTCTCCCAAACAAAAAGCTGCATGAGACTTTCAGCCACAGGGCGCTGTCTTGTGAGCTGAACAGCAGGTGGCCACCCAAGGTAGGGGACATCCGGCAGGAGACCAGACCGTGGGAGAGGACACCCACAGCTGCACCCAGGCTTGGCTGTCTCTTTCTCTGAGTGCCAGCTATCAGGGTATGCCCCGCTTGTGACGATTTGGGGAGCAGATACTCTGTGCACCTCATCGTCTCTCTGTTATTATCAAAGAAAATATTTCAAAAACAAATGAAAAAAGATTTGAAATCTTTCTTCCTCCCCACTTCCTCCTTTTCTTTGTCTGGGAAAAGTCTCCAGAGGACTCATCTCAATCCCAAGAAGCAACTGAATTTCCTTCTGAGCATTGAATCAGCTCTGAATCCTGAAGATTCCTGCCCCGTCCTCTGCCAGGCAAGTAGCTGCCTTGTGGGGGCTCTGACAGCCTGTGAGGGAGGCCCGTCCTCCGGTGACAAGCACATCTGTATCTTGGCCTCTGGTGAAAATGTGTGGTTTTGAAGGAACATCTCCAAAGAATGACCATTTAACACACTTAAATTAGAACACGGGTATTTTTGTAAATGAGGTGCTTTCTTCCACATCATTGAATTCTGTACAAAAGCCAGAATAAACTCCATGGTAGCACAGAGCACAGATGTGGCAACTGTTTCCAGGCCGATGCTAGGCATGCATAATAAGGCACAGAGTGCTATTTACATACCATCACACTTTCCTGGTTGTGGTGATCGCGAAGTACTTAGAATCATTGGAAATTTCTTTTTGAGAGAAGCAAACACTGTTCAAGGCAGATCCTGACTGTGGTCCACTGAATGGGGTGCTCTGTGGGACAGAAGCTCTGCCAACCAGTTCACCATCACCACTGCCCAGATGTCTGGCATGCAGGGGGCATGTGAGACTTCTTTAGTAAGAGGAGGAGTGGAATTGTACAGTAGACTGAGGCGCAAGGCCCAAGCTAGCACGACTTGCCTGATGCCTAGGCCCTGGGCACCACCATGATAAGTGCGCTCAAGTGCTGCTGACTCTACTCATGTCACTGTTCACCAAGCAAAACGGACTCGTGCTAATAAAGCAATTATTTGTTAAATGGCCATCCCATGCTCAGTAAAATGCTAAGTGCTACAAGTGATGCAAAACTATGCTTGGGTGTGATCCCTACCCTTCATGCCAGATGTTAATAAACTGCAAATAATGCAAAGAGCTAACAAAGAGTGCTAGTTTCAGTGCAGAGCTGTGATGCCCTCCATCCTGCCACTGGATGACAGGTTGCAAAAGTTGTCCTTGGAAAAGAGCAGCACACGAATGGACAGGGTACCCATGTTGGGCCTCTCTATCATACCTGCCAGGACATCGCTCCTATGGGCTGAGAAGATGAAATCTGAGACCCATTGCCAGTGCTTGAGTGGGGATGGAAACACCTTGGTGTGGTCCCATCAGTTCCTCTCACAGAAAGCATGAGGAGTCTATTCTACCCTTCTCAATGCAGTTATCTGTTGGATGTGAGTTGATGGGAGACCCCAGGGCTTGTGCCTCCAGTGGGTGGACCCTTCATTGCATCCTGCCCAACTAGGACAGTCACAAGGTTTACCCCGGACCTACAGCAGAGGTAAAGCAGGATACAAAATAGAATAAGGTCAAAAATAAATGCACACCATTGACCCCTTCCCATTGCTGTCAGACACTTCTTGTGCTTTGTGGGCAGTGCACTTTCTTCCGAGGGAGGAAGGCAGAGCAAGTCCTAGCCCAGAGAAGAACGGCCTGTGGCTCCAGGATTGTCAGCCTGGGTCACTTCAATGGGAGACCGCAAGAGTGAGCCTTTCCTGCTCCATCAGGAGCAAATCCACCGTTGATTATTTATGTAGTTACTGCTATCTTGTTCCAAGCGTGCTGCTACTCAAATGAATTTCTGTTTAAATATGCAAGCAGTGGAAGATAGGACTTTAAAATGGAAGTGCTTTGAACTTTCCAGCATGATTTAGTATAAAATGAAATTTTCTATATAGCATGTTGTCCACTCTGGATGTTAGCCAAGGACTTTCAGTTATCAAACTACCCAAAGGACTTCATTTTGGCAATGTCCATCCAGATATTTAAATACTATTTTACTGGGTGTGAAACCTTCTCACATAGATTTTCATCAGTTTCTCATAAATAGTTCGGTGATCTGGGAATGACACCCTCACCCACAGGGAGGGTGAGGAGACACAGAGAGGAAACACGGCTTTCCCAAGTTTACCCAGCCATCACCTGGGAGGATCAAGCCTCAGTCTCCTTCACGCACACACTGCAACTTAGAGGAATCTGCCCTCTGCATGTGGCTTTTCTTGAAGAAGCCAACCTGGTAAACACCTGGGGTAGAAGACCCCCGTCAGTGCGGCGTGCATCCTGAGCAGGTGAGCTTCTGAGATTGTCTGAGATAAGTTACTTCTTCAGAGCCACTTCCCTATCTTGTTTTTCTTTTTCTCTTTTGTCTTCATTCTCAAAAACTAGTTTAAAACGCTGTGTACCAAGGAGAGCACCTGAACAGCAGGTAGCCAATGCCTTACTGACAACCCAAAGAGATACAATCTTAGTAGACACGCATTGACAGATAACACGCCCTGGGAGTGAATGTGATTCTCAGCTTGTCAACTGAAGGGCAGGACACAGGAGTTGCTTAGGTATGAGTGTTTATGTCAGGGACAGAGAAGTCAGACCACTTCCTTCCTGTGCCATCTTGTCTGAAACCAAACAGGGTAGAAAATAGGGACCGGGAGGCAGAAATAAAGCATATTTATGGTTCATTTTCCTTTTCTGACTTCAGTACTACTTTAATTGTGTGGTCACAGATATAGTAGATATAATCTATTTGTATTCTGTTTGTACAGCAAAATTTTGGTTACCAAATAATGGATAATTTAATAATCTGGCCAACATAGAGGTAATAAATGGAATATTAATATAAATGAATTAACTTTTCAAGCAAGAAATAATATTTTTGTTCCTTCTCTCCCAAAATGTTGTTGAATAGTACATGGTGGAAAGCATACAAATGAATGTTGGTCCCCAAGCTGGAGGCGGCGACAGAATACAGTCGTGTTTGAGGGTTCTACTCTCAGTGTCTATGCTTGTTTTCTTATGATTATGCAAACCTTGAGATAAATAAAGCTTGTGTCTACTGATTTTACTTTTACTCATCTTTTCTCAGTCCTCACAAGGCTTTGGGCCCCCATGAGGTGATATTAATTTTAATAGATAAAATTTGCTGGTCTCTCGCCACTCATATAATTATAGACAACTTAATGTCCAGCCACCGCTTCTCCCTGAGTTGGTTTGGATCTCCGTCAGCGGTCCTCCCTGTCCCTCCTTGGGCCTTCTCCTAGCGTCTTCTGCTTGCATGTTTTCATTTTCAAGCCATGAAACCTACCCTGACCACAGCATAAATGCCCATCTCAGGAAAACGGCTTTGGAAGGAGATTGGGAGGATATTTTGTCCCTCGCTATAGTTTGTTTTCCCTTTGAGACCCTAAATATGGGCATCGTGTCTCATCGAGTCCCATGTGCACACAGTGTCTGCTGCTCCAGGCTATAGCTCCCTTTCGCACATGGTGAGACTTGACGTATGGTTCACATTTAGGGAGAGACAGGACCCTCTCCCTGTGTCTGCCCATAACTGTTCCTTAGCCATGCACACAAAACTTTCCCCAATACCTCCTGCGAACATCTCTTCTCTCCCCCCTTCTTTTCCTGATAGTCCCAATACTGAACATTAAACTTGACAGAAAATTAAAGTGATACCTTACAGCTATCCCAACTTCACTTTCAAATTAATAATCTAGTCCTATCAGCTACAGTCCTAAGGTTTAGAGTATAAATACCTTGCATCATAAGCAGACAAATACCTGGCCCGTGAATATAAAGAACTAGGTTATTGCCTGTACTCCCATTTATTACTTCTGTGAACATTAATACATCATTAGACTTGTTGGAGCTTCTTTAACTGCATCAGCATTGGGCTCCATTAGCTCTGAATTCTCTTCATTCTCTCTCATATGATACATCATTTAGGTGCTCTGTATTCTCCCATCAGACAATTACAGAGCTTTGTGTTCTGGCAACATCCAGTTACTGTTAGTGACTAATGTCACATTGGTTAGCATAATTTCTAGTTATGTTTCATTAGTACACTCATTTAACTAGTGGTTATCAAACATCCACTATGTGCCAAGTATACTTCTAGGCACAAAGAATATATTAGTGAACAGGCAGGCCAAATGCTGCTATCTCAGAAATAACATCTGAGTCTAAAAGACAGATAACAGGCACTAAACAAATGTGGGCTTTGAATTCAGAGAGCCCTGAGTGTCATGAAGGATACATCAGGACTGCTGGTGGGTAAACTACATTAGGAGGTAACACAATACTGCAGATCTGAGTGAGGTTCCTGAGCAGAGACAAGAGTATTTCAGGCAGAGGGAACAGCAAGTACTAAAGCTCTGAGACAGGATTATTCTTGGTGAGATTGGGGAACAGCAAGATGGCCATGTAGATGGACAGAGTAAGCAAGGGAAGCATGGGAGATCACAGGGTCCTGGAGTAACTGGGTCATGATAGGCTTTGTGACCCAGTGGAGAGTTTGGATTGTTTTCTACATGAAATGAGGAGCCATAAAATGGGGGTCATAGACAGGGAGTGGCACAATCTATGTTTTACAAGCATCAGTCACATGAGTAGTGATTAAGAAGGGAGATAGGGAGAAGCAACAGGAAAACCAGGCAGGGGACTTTAAAAAGGTGACGTCTCTGGAAGGACTTTGCAGTGGGCTCGAGATCCTTAGTGTAGTGGGAGATGCTAAGAATTCAGAAAAGATATATGTAAAGACAACTTCAGCTCTCCCCATGGGGCTGAACTTAAAGTCACTTAATTTAACTCACTGGATAAAGTCTCCTATCACCTTGATTTACAACCTATATTCCATGCTTACTTTATTATACTTGAGGTACCATTATTGTTCCTACAACCTTCCCTGTTATTTTCCCAGTCACCTCATCTACTGATTTCTTTCTCTATCAAATCTGTTACCTTCTAGAATTCTAGTGTTAGTTTTGTTTTGGTTTTTCCCCTTTCCACCAAAGTTTTGCTTTATGACCTCTTACCTATCTACCCAAAATTTGTCCTGTTTTCTCCTTCACATCGTATGTACTGTCTTCTGCCCATCACTTAGATGTCATGATCTAGGCTTTCAGAGACTAACTCCTATGTTGAGATGGTAAATGCACAATCATATTTCATTTCGTCCCTTCTTTTTCTCACTGAACGTGAACTTTTGGAAAGGATAAGCACACTGCTCCCACAGGCTCTGCTTTCTTGTCCCAGTCATCAATGTTACTAGCGATACTTGCATTTCTGGTTCTTTTAGTTGTGTCTGTTGTTTTCTATAAAAACAGAGTGGGAGCTGTGTGTGACTGGTGGAACTTGGCTGCTTTCCTGCAATAGTTTGGAACTGCAGTGTTCACCAAAGGCTGGTGCCTTAAAGGATTGGTTAATAGCTTGATCCTATTGGGAAGTGGTGGACACTTGAGGAGGTGGGATCTAGTGGAAAGAAGTTAGGTCACTGGAATGTGCTCTTCTAGGGGGGTGTTAGGACTCTAATCTCTTTCTCTTCCACTTTCCAGCCATAAGAGGTGCAGTCTTGATCTGTCATGTGCTCTCACCAAGAGGTACTGCCATAGGGTCAAAGCAACAGAACCAACCAATCAAGCACTGAGATTGCTAAAACTGGAAGCCAAGATAAACTTTTTCTAAGCTGATGACCTTGGTTATTTATTATAGTAACAAAAAGTTTACTAACAAACATTTCATATTCTCTTATAGTCCAAGAAGCAATGAAACTTCCTAAATAGCTGTGTTGGGTTTCAATTTAATCACTCCCATTTTGGCTGTCAGGGTATTACATGCCTCTGGCTAGTCTACCTTCCTTTGTCATGAGAGGTATGTGTCTGCGTGTTCTCTTTAGAGTTCATTTAATGTACAGTGTTTGTGTATCCCAAAAACTCCACCTAAGGGCAAAACTTAGCCCACTAACATCTTTTTTTTTTTTATCACTCTATAACTTAGCTTTAAATCTTCTATTATCAATGTATTTTTTCCACAGAATTTTTGTGCTAGCTAATCTCCCTTCACACGCTCTATAAACATCATGTGGCAGTCAGTGCTTATCAAAGAAACAAATTTAAAGCAACATATACAATACAGAAGAATTTACAAGATTGACTGAAAAGGGCCACCCACAGAGTCAGATGTGGAAGAGTACAGAAGGGCTGTTCATGTGCTTGAGATCGGAAGGATCCAATCGAAGGCCTGGAGCTTACTGTAGTGGCCCTTGAGAGTCTGTATCAGGAGGTTGGAGGCTTTGTGCTGGAACCAGGATACAACATCCAAGGTGGTCAAGGTGAAGGTGAAGATCGGAGCTCCTCCGAAGAAACAGAAGGGAGCCTTTCTTCATTACCCTTTCATTCCATTCAGGTGGCAATCTATTAGTTGGTGCCACCCACACCTAGAGTGGGTCTCCCGTCTTCAGTAAATCCCTTCGGCCACACCCAAAACTGTGCAGATGCAGTTTAATTGGGCATTTCTTACCTCAAGTTGACACAAGTGGTTAACTGTCACACATCACAAGTAACTGTTTCTTCCACTACTTCATTATCACCTTTTTAGGAAAATAATCTTCATGAACAGCACACATACTTGATGATTAACGGCTGCATTCCATATTATACCTCATGCAACTTCCAGCTCATTCTGGAGCAAGTTTCCTTGTATCAATGCATAAAATAGTTTCTAAATTTTCTATTTCCGGAACATATAGGCTCTTTAATATTCATTCATTCCCTGAATTTTCTAACATGTAGGCTAACTATGGAACGCTTTCATCTGGTATTTACATTCAGTCTCCCTGTCTCATCTGAGGACAAGGGAAGTTAAAGTAGGGCCCCATCCCCATCTTACTAGAAGCAAAAACTTCTGCCCACCTCTCTTCTTTGAAATGAAAAGGCTGCTCCCACAGGAATGAATCAGAGTCAAACAGGAGCCCCGGGCAACATCGAGCTAATTTAATTTAGAAGGAAGTCACCAGAGGGTATGGACAAGAGGTATATTGGCACATTTGCTGACTAACTGACTGCTTTTGCAACATCTGTGTATGTCTTGGATTGCATTTGGCCATAGTCCAGAGAAAATGTGGTTCTTTCACTGCTCGGCTTTGTTTCGGTACCAAAACATTAGGGAGTTTATGAAATACCCTTCCTGAGAAATATTTAACTTCAAATATCATTGTTCTGGAGTGGTTGTAAGCATAGACTTGCTTGGGGGAAGGGGCTGCACTGAGTAACCTCTGGGGGCCTTTTGAATCTTGGATCTGCTGAATTTCTGCTGTAACCAGAGTTATAGCTAACTGCTTCTTCTATAAAAATCACTCCCAAAGGTCTCCCTTGCTGGAAGAGGTATGAGCAGCATGCAAATGAACAACCTCAAGCCTTTCTGGGATTGCTGTGTGGGCACCGATGCCCGGCCTGTGTCGGTGTGCAGCTCTCATCTCCAGGGCTGTGTTTCATGCAGGGTGGAGCACCCCGGGCTGTGCCAGTAGACTCCGCTTCTTCAGGAAGCCTCCCTCACTGTTCAGCCTATGGTCAGGCGATACACGGGATGGCTATGTGTCCCCTCTCCCTGCCCATCTAGTTTGGACTCACCCCTATAATCTAGAAAAGGCTTCTGGCTGTCTTTGCAGGGATCTGTTTCACTGCTTCTGCCTCAACAACATCAAAAAACTGAAACCTCGGGGGAGAGGACAGCTTCAACAATCATTTGTGTCACAGATGATGAAAATGGGGTAGGTGGGGACATTTTTGTTCTGTTCAGAAGCCCCTGCATTTCCAGTTCAGTGTATCAATCAGTCCAGGAATAATACAGCAGATGGACACATTAAAGTAACTAAAACTGCCTGTTAATTAAGCGGGGCCCCTGTGCCGTTCAGCACTAGGACACCAGTCTTAAGCACACGCCCACTTCCTCCGTGCATGGCCATCACATGTTTCCCAGCTGACTTAGAATTTTACAGGAGAGGTTGCTGTTTCAGTCCCAGGCTGGTGTAGATGCCAGGTGAAGGTGTGTTCTCTCTGAATCTGTCTACCACAAAACCCCTAAATTAAAATCTTTGTAAAATAAACCCGATCTCCCGTTGATACAAAAGAACATGCTAGACCCGAGTTCAAAGTTTGGCAGAGCTGAGACAAAGATAACCTTCATAAATGTAGGCACAGTATAAATTTGGCTTCCATGTGCAACACATGCACACATGGAACGTTTAATTTCTTTTCAGAAAATACATTTGATTTCCCGGAGAGAGGACAGAGTTGTGATCAGTTTTGCAACCATAGAACCTTGGACTCTGACAGCTCCAGACTCCGCTACACAGTTCCCTGGTACAAGCTCTGCCTAAGTACACGCACACACAGAAAGAGAGGGAGAGAGGGAGACAGGGAGAGAGGGAGAGAGAGGCAATCAGAAACAGAAACCAAGGTGGCAACCTGTCTGCCACACACCCTAGTCTGCAGCATCCAGCCCCGGATTCTAACTTGGCCTATCAGGGCTGACAGAATGTGGTATTACCCTCAGATCCATAAGATAAGAGCTGATATCTGCTGAGTGAGCAGCCTGCATTCCAAACTTGGTGTCTGGTGTGTGAGAACTCAGATCTTGGAACTTATTTCAAGGTCAATTTGCTCCAGAATCAAAACTCATTTGCCACAAAGTAGAGATATGCTAGAGAGGGGAGGCGGGCCTCAAAAGGGAAAGCACTCATTAAAATAGCTGTAGGAAAACCAAATCAAACAACACCCACACCCACACCCACACCCTGAGGACCTGTGTGTTTTTAAAACGTTGCTAGAATTGGCATCCATGGAAGAGAACCCATTTGATTTCTGATTGAGAATATTTGGGTCGAGTATGGTCAAGGGATTCTTTCCAGATCAGGGGAGCCAGGATGGTTACAATCAGATAATGGTAAATTGTTCCTTCCTGGTGCTAGTCAGTGGAAGATTATTAAGACTTTACATCAAACCTTCCATTTGGGGAGGGACAAGACCCAACACATGACTTCAAAGTTATAGGAAAAGGGCTTTCCCAGACAATACAACAAATAATTAAAACATGTGAGCTTTGTCAAAAAAACAATCCTCTTAACCAAACTATAGTTCCTCCAGGTATACAAAGACAAGGTAAATACCCAGGGGAAGAATGGCAACTTGATTTTACTCATATGCCAAAAAGTAAGGGACTTCAGTACTTATTGGCCTGGGTAGATACTTTTACAAACTGGGTTGAAGCCTTCCCTTGTAGAACAGAAAGAGCACAAGAGGTGGTAAAAGTTTTGATCTCAGAAATGATCCCCTGGTTTGGACTTCCTAAGAGCTTACAAAATGATAATGGACCTTTTTTTTAAAGCAACAGTCATGTAAAATGTCTCTCAGGCACTGAGCATTCTCTATCATCTCCACTGTACCTGAAGGCCCCAATCATCCGGAAAGGTAGAAAAGGTAAATGAGACCCTAAAAAGACATCTTCATAAAATTACTCCGGAAACCCACCTTCAATGGCCTCACTTACTGCCTTTAGCTCTTATCAAAATAAGAAACACACCTCAAATTCTAGGCCTCAGTCCCTTTGAAATGCTTTATGGATGCCCTTTTCTAACTAATGATTTTCTTTTTGATGGAGAAACAGATACTGTACCAAAAGACGTCACCTCATTAGCTAAATTCCAGCAAACTCTTCAAGAGCTAACAGAATCTCAGCCTAAAGAAGAGGGAAATCCCACATTCCATCCTGGAGATTTAGTACTGGTAAAATCCCTTCCCTCATCATCTCCTTCCCTAGGACCAATTTGGGAAGGACCGCACACCGTGGTCTTATCAACTCCTTCTGCCATCAAGACAGCAGGCCTGGACTCTTGGATACATCACACCAGACTCAAGCCCTGGAAACCAGAGACTGTACCTGAAGAGGAACAACCATCTACACACTCCTGTGAACCCATAGAAGACTTAAGATTCCTGGTCAAGAAAGAAACCAAGTCTTCAGATAAGTAATGTTACTATTAGCCCTGTTACCATTCACTTCACCACCTAAAGGAGGATGCAATTCCTTTCTAAGGTGGGCACAGGAATATGCAGAATCTTTACAACAAACCCCCTGCTGGATATGTGGCCTACTCCCCTTGTCGAGCACATCAGGACTGCCTTGGTGGGTATCCTCACCTCAAGGAGATGATTGGAATAAATTACAAGACTATATTAATGAGATACAAAAAAGTTCAATAACTCAAAGCTTAGCCCACCATTACAAAGTAACAGAATGGCCTATAAACTATACTCTTATGATCTAGGACATAATCGAACCTTTTCTAACAAGGCCACTGAAGCCTCTCTATAAGCACTACTGAGGCCCCTATTAAATAAGGGTCCTATCTTGAGGGCCAACAACCATAGATATAAAGATGGCTATTTTCAAATATAGGATAAATGTATATGGCTAACCCCTACTATAGGATATCTCAGTAGAAAGGGCCCTTTATGTTGGGAACAAAAAAAATCACTCCTATTCTCATTGGCCTAACGCCACGAAATATTTGGAATGGACACCCCTTGAATGATGTATACACACAGTAACTTTATTTTATTTTTTTATTTTAAAGAGAATAGAACAAAACAAAACAAAACAAGACAAAACAAAGCAAAAGAAAACCGAATAGAGTCAAACATAATATAGCATTTCAGAACAGAACACTGCAAGCTATACAGGTTTTCAAAACATAACAACAGGAGATTAACAATGGTTAGCCTAGTGTCTCTTGCTTTCTTCAAAATGGTTGTTCATACATTTGCAGACAATAAACTCAAACAAAACAAAGTAATATAAAACCAGATAAAACAAAAGAGCATTACAGGCCTTTAAGTCGGGCAACAAGAAACCAGCAATGGTTACCGTAGTGTCCCATTTTTCAAAAGAGCTGTTCCTGTCTTCTCACATATTGCAATCAAATAGTAAGAAAGGGACTTAAACCAATCAAATCAAAGAATAAAAGCACTGTTGGACTTCAGAACCTTTTTTCCGTATTTATAGGGAATTTTGTATCTTATTGAGCCTTTCAGTTTCTTACACTAGGGAGACGATGTGGTGTTTACACATGTGTGTTTGGTTTATTTCACTTATGAGTATGGTCTCAAGTCACATCCATTTACCTATAAAAGCCTCAGTGTGATCATTTTTTATAGCTGAATAGTACTCCATTGTATAAAAGTACCACATCTTCTTTATCCATTCCTCAATTGATGGGCATTTGGGTTGTTTCCAAAATTTGGCTATTACAAATTGTGCTGCTATAAACATGGGTGCACATACATCACTGTACACACAGTAACTTTACAGGCTAACAACTGGTTTGCGACAGACTGGTTCACTCGCTCTGGGATTAGATGGGAAGCCCCCAGTGGCACTCATTGGTCTTGTGGGACCAATCTGTGGCCCTGGCTACCCCCTGGATGGATAGGAAGATGCACATTAGGTTTTGCCTGGTTACAATGCAGGAGTGTCAAAAGCATTGACAAACCTGCAAATCTACCCTGCCTACAACATCGATGTCCAGAAGCATGTTTCCCTGGTATGATCATTTGGCCTCTATCTTTATCCCTTCCCTAGGATTAGAAGATGTCATGCAACATATCAAAGCCCTAACTAACTATACTCAGCGGGCCCTAAATGACACTGCTGCTGGTCTCTCTCTCCTAAATGAAGAAGTAAAATTAATGAGACAGGCTGTCCTCCAAAATAGGATGGCATTAGACATTCTAATAGCAGCACAGGGGGGTACTTGTGCAATTGTAAAATCCAAATGCAGTGTGTACATTCCTGATCTTCTACTAATATCTCAATAGCTTTTCAAGATATTAGATGACAAATTAATGACATGTCAGATTCTAAAATTCCCTGGACCCTATCCTTTTCCTCCTTATGGGAAGAAATTACTAGCTCCTCTTGGTGGAAACCTTTTTTAACTATACTCATAATTATTCTGTTGATTCTATTATTTTGGCCATGCATACTTAATTGTTTCTTTGGCTTTATCTCCTCTAGACTTAGAGCTGTATGCCCATCCAACATGAAACTGTCTGGTGTCTATCGAGAGCCTTTAGATAGACTCTCTCTAGAGTATCTCTGACTGCCGATCAGCAACTACAACCCCTTTCAGCCTGAAGAAGCCAGATCGGTCATTGCCCATTTCTCCCTCATGGCAGTTCAGGATACTTCTTCAGAGGGGGCAATGTTACAGGCAGCTGAGTTAGTTAGAAATATTATAGGCAGTCAGATAGGGCCAGGCCCTCGAGAAAGTGGACACAGAGGACCAGATGTCCTGTGACCTTGAAGGAGACAGACACCTCCTGCTGTAAGCCAGATCTCAAGACAAGGCAAAACAAATACAACCACATCCTAAGTGGAAACATCAGGGATTGATATTCTAAATAGGTATGAATCACCTTGACCATCCCAATCCCCCATAGGAAGAGTCACTGATCCTTAAGAATGCTCACTTGCTCCGTGACTTGCTTCCCTATTCGTCCCTGATTTGGTCAATTTTACCTGAACAGTTAACCTTATTGGTTGACCATAGTTCTGTCCCACCTCATGCCCATTTGCCTTGTGAGTTCCCAGGTTTTCCCCATCTTGGACTCACCTCACCCTGTGGTTTTACTCTATAAAAGTCTCTTGAAAAGCCAAAACCTTTGGCAACCCTCTTGGGACCCCTTCTGTCTCTCTCTCTCTCAGACAGAAGCTTTCTTTCACTCAATAAATATATCCTGCTCATAAAAAAAATAAATAAAACCTTGCTAGATCTGAGAAGTGTTCAGCCACCAGAGGGGTGGGGTAGGGCACAGCAGTATTTCTGTATCCTGTTACCTTGGGTTGAAAACGAAATGGCTCTTTCCCCTGGTGCTGCTATGGCCTCCCATCTCGTTCATTTCATTCCATGTCACCAGGCCATTAGCAAACTACCAGGAACTCCTGCAGACATTTTCCTGAGCCAGTGACAGATCTCTTTTGCTCATGGGTAAGGTTCAAGGTGCCAAGGAAATTGGCAACAGTGACTTTGACTTTCTCATCAAATTGCTTCCTCTCTGTGTTTTGTAGCCTAGGTTCCTTGGTGGTCTTCCATGTCTGGTCATTTCCCGTTTTCATGCTCTGAGAAATGTTTCCTGTCTCTCTGTTTTTCAACTTCCAAACCATGATCTGCATTTGAGATAGGGACCTGCGTGGGGCTGTGTGTCCTAAAGCACTGGGTGGGGCAGGGGAATTGATGTGTGAAGGTGGTATGGGAGAGGCCAGGTGGACAAGATTGGCCAGGTG
>RJWT010011592.1:0-17894 GCA_004365215.1 Cuniculus paca
TATAGTAGTATTTTTGTTAAAAGTAGTAGGCTTTTTTTTTTAATTTTAAAGAGAATAAAACAAAACAAAACAGAGTTAAACACAACAAAGCATTTCAGAACAGAACACGACAAGCAACACAGGTCTTCAAAACATAATAATAGGAGATTAACAATGGCCACCCTAGTGTCTCTTGTTTTCTTCAAAATGGTTAAACCAATAGGTGCTCTGTCCTTTTAAAATTTGTATAAGATATAAAAATATTTTTCAAAAATCTATGATGGAAGGGGCTGGCATCTGGTTGTCCTCCCTGTGGCCCAAGTATGGTGTGGACTCACAGGAAGTGGACGGCTTTCTGTTCGCCTCCCTGTAGCCTGTGAATGATGTCAACTATCAGGAAGGGGCTGGTGTCTGGTTGTCCTCTCCACCCCTGTGAATGACCAGCTTATCTGGAGAAACAGTCTGAGATGATAACTATTGAAGTAAAATACAGCTTAATGCTTGTGTGTTTAGAGTTTCCTTGACTTTGCAGGCCTACAGCCAGTAATCAGAACATCTATTTAGAGGATAACAATACATAGTATAGCATCTATGGGGGATCTCCTGCTGAAGGTGATAGCCATTGTTAATTTACACATTATTCTGTTTTAAAGTCCTGTATTGTTTTCATTGCTTTGTTTGGTTTGGTTTTATTATGTTTTGTCTTGTGTGATCTTATTATATCTGATGGCATGGGCAGCTATTTCAAAGATAACAAGACATATTATGTAAGTCATTTTGGATTTACTATTCTCTTGTTTTGAAGTCCTGTATTGCATTCATTATTTTGTTTTTGTTGATTCTATTCTGTTCTGTTTTATTTGATTTTTCTATATCTGATGGTATGGGCAGCTATTTCAAAGACAACAAGAGGCATTATGGTAGCCATTGTTGATTTCCTATTATCTTGTTTCGAAACCCTGTACCACTTACACTGTTTTATTTTGCTTGATTCATTCTTTTTAAAATAAAAAAATTATTTAAAAAATCTATGATGTATTTAAGCCCAATTAAGACAATTTACCATCTTATGTAACAAAATCTGAATTGCTAATACAGTGCCAAAAAATGGAGACTCCTGTTCCTATTGAATTGCATTTAATTTACTCCAAGATGTTAAGTTTTAAATGTGCAGTTTCATGCCTATATATGCATATATATTCATATTTTAACATTACATTTCTTATTAATATATACTGCTTAATTTTATGTACCAATTCATTCTGAAACTTTCTTGAAAAAAATAAATAACTTTATTCATACTAAATGCAAGTAGATATTACTAAAGAAAATGTAAACGTCTCTTCTTACCTCAGTGAAAAAGTAAAACAAAATTTCATAGCAAAGTAATTAGAGAATAGCAATGCTTAATGTACTGTGTATCATGATCTTAAAAGAAAGGTCAAAAAGTTACTCAGAGTAAAAGTCATACACAAAAAAAGATTCTCTCTTACAAAGAAAACACAAACAGATTAAAGGACAAAATTTTCTTTTCAATGAATAAAAGAACCTATTAGTATAATTTAAACAAATTAGCATATCTTAAAATATTTTTTCAAATAATAAAATAGTTAATTTGGGGAGTTATTTAAAATTCTCCCTATTTCCATTTATCTACCTTCTGTTTTATTCTTTATATGTATTTATACTTGGAATTTCTCATATAGGAGAAACCGTGCAATATTTAAACTGTGTATCTGACTTGTTTCTCTTAACATTTTGTTCTCAAGTTGCATTCATTTGCCTATGAATGCCTCAAGTTTAGCTTTTCATATGGCAGAGTAGTACTCAATTATGTATAAATACCACATTTTCTTTATCCATTCATTCATCTTTTGATGAATGTATGCAGGCTGTTCTCAAGATCTAGTCTTAAAATGGGCTGCTATAAACATGGGTATGCACATATCCCTGTGATGTGATGATTCTAACACTTTGGGTAAGATTATCTAGAAGGAGGATAGCTGGATCAAATGAATTTCTATTTTTAATCTTTTTGGGGAATCTCTACACTGATTTGTATAGTATTTGTAGTAGTTTACATGCCTACTCACATTATAGAAGATTTCCTTCTTACCTATATCCTTACCAGCATGTTATTTGAGTTTATGATGATTGCCATTCTTTCTGGGATAAGATGGTATATCAATGAAGTTTCAGTTTACATTTCTCTGGTGGCCAGAGATGTAGAACATTTTTTTATGTATGGATTGGTCACTTGTACTTCTTCTGAGAAGCGTCTATTTACTTCAGTTGACCATTTTTTGAGTGTTTTATTATGAGGAATGTGTTTTGAGCTCTTTATATATTCTACATGTTAGTCCTCTGTCCAATGAGTAGCTGGCATTTTTTTTTCCCATTCTGTAGGTTGTCTCTCCACCCTGTTGGTTGTTTCCTTTGTTGTGCAGAAGTATTTAACTTGATATGATCAATTTTGTTGATTCTTGGTATTATTTTTTCAGCCACTGAAATTCTGTTGAGAAGGTCCTTGCCTATACATATGTCTTCAAGAGTTGTACCTACTTTATCTTTCAGCATATTATGTGCTTCTGTTTTAACATTTAGATGCTTGATCCATTTGGGTTTTAGTTTAGCACACAATAAGATATATGGGTCCACACTCAATCTTCTGCATGTGGATATTCAACTTTCCTAGCACCGTTTATTAAAGAGGCTGTTTTTTCCTCCAGTATATGTTTTTGGTTCCTTTGTCAAAGATAAAATAATTGAATAATCCTGAAGTTGTTTTTCTTTATTCTGTTATTCTATTCACTGATCCACATGACTAAGCTTGTGTCAGTACCTTTCTGTTTTAATCACAGTAGTTTTTTAGTATAACTTCAAACCTAGGATTGTGAAGCTTCTGGTTTTGATTTTGTTACCTAGGATTGCTTTAGAATATACTGAGCCTCTTCTAATTTCATGTGAATTTCAAGATAACTTTATCTAAATATGTGAGAAATGCTGTTGATATTTTGACTGGAATTGCATTAAATCTGTGTATCACTTTTGGAAGTATGCCTATTTTGATTTCATTGGTTCTGCTTATCCAGGAAAAGGGGAAATCTCTCCTTTTCCTGATGTTCACCTAGATTTCCTTTTTTCATTATACTGGCCTTTCACTTCTTTGGTTAGGTTAATTCCTAAGTATTTGATTTTTCTTGATACCGTTGTGAATGATATTGTTTTCCAATTTTTTTTCTCAGCAAGTTTGTTATTAGTATGTAGGAATGACTTTTTGTGTGTGTGTGTGTGCATTTATTTTGCATCCTGTTTCATTGTTGAATTTGGTTATTAATTTTAAGAGTCTTTTGGTGGAATTGTTTGGGTTTTGTGAGCAGAGGATCATGTTATCTTCAAATAATTGTACTTTGACTTTATTCTTTCCTTTTATTTTTTTCTCTTGCCTGATTGCTGTGGCTAATGTTTCAAGGATTATATTGAACAAGATTGGTGATAGTGGACATCCTTGTCTGGTTTCTGAATTTAGAGGGAAAGTTTTCAGCTTTCTTCCCATTTGAGATGATATTGGCAGTGATATGACATTGTCATGACAGACTTTTCTTAGATTGAGATATGGTCCTCTATATCTATAGTCTTCATGTTTTTCTTTTTTCTATTGTGAATGGATACTGGATTTGGTCAAAGGCTTTTTCTGCATCTGTTGAGATGCTCATGTGATGTTTTTCCTTGCTTCTGTTTATGTGATGGATGGCATTCATTGATGTGCATATGTTGAGCCATCCTTGCACCCTGGGATGAAGTCTAATTGGTCATAGCATGAGATTTCTTTGATGATTTGTTTCATTCTGTTCGACAGTAACTTTTCGAGGAATTTTGCATCTAAATTCATTAAAATAATTCCATATCAGTTTTTCAATGTTCAGTTTTTCCAATAGCTGGGTAGTGAAAATTAGCAGTAGCTCGACTGGACTTTACAAGCAGACATTGTATTTGAAGGGTATTGGGCTAGTACTTAGAACTTTTCTTTGTATTGGGAAATATGTGTCAAAGTTAGAAATCTTGAAATGTGGACTTTTGCTAGACAATGAAATCACATCCTCTCAAGAAAGGTACTTCACAAAAACAGAAGAAAGAGAACCACAAGAGAGAAGAAGATGTGACCACACATGCCGGGTTAGACATGCCACAATGTCAAGGAATGCTGGCAGTAATCAGCTAGAAGGAGCCCAGAACATTCTTTGGAATTTCATGACTCTGATTGAGAACTGTGTTCATTTACAAGGTTGCTGTACAACTGCCAGAAACTTGGTATCTTAAAACAGATGAAATACTTTCTAAGAGACTTTAGATGCCAGAAGTCTGAAATCTGTAATATCTGACTGAGATCACAGAGTCCTGAGAGTCACTTTTCCTCCATAGGAGGAACATGTTTTGAGCAGAGCATGTTTTTTCCCAGATCAATGTCACATTGTAAAATTTGGACACCTGTCAGACCACATAGTAAGTTCCAAAAAAAGTGAAAAGAATCGGTTTATTTGATCTTTACTCTGAGCAAAATCAATGTGTAATAATTAATAAATGCATTCAATATCCATTATGTGAACTTGCTCATATATGATAGAAACATATAAATTTTCAGGCACTGGCTTTCATTTCTAAGTCTAGTTTAGTTTGGCTATTAACAACCAATTGCTCATTTTCCCAAGCAATTATGAATTAGTCTCAGAGAGCTGTTATAAATAGGTGAGTGGATGACAGAGCAATTATGACAAGCTTGTCAAACAAAACAATTGAGCAAGAATGCTAATAAGTACTGCTTAACATTATTTTATAATGTAAAAAATCAGTACCCATCATGTAATACACATTATTAAACATATATTATTACATGCTATTCTTGTGAGAATGTCAGTGTTGATTATTACTTTGTAAACTGTTCATGTAGTTTCTTTTGGAAAACAATGAGAGCATTTTCATGAACTAAGTCGAGTTCAAATTAAATGAAAAGCATTTCAAAGGAAAATTTATAATGAAATATTTAAATGATGCTCATAGTCAGGCATAACAAAATTCTTCACTGTCTATATTCTTCCACATAGGTAGATTTTAGGGGTTGCTATGAAATGAACCATAATTGCATAGACACAGAATATAATAACAGAATTATAAAGGTTACTTGGATGGTTAAGGTAACTTGGACATTTAAGGTAGATTGTCACCTTGATTGGCTTGTGAGCTGCTTGGGGGATTCGCAAAGCACGCTTCTGGATGTGCCTGGTGGGTCATAGAGGCATGGTGGTGGGGTCTATATCTGGTCCTTGACCTTTCTCTCTGGCCCTGTTCTCCTGCTCTGATTCCTGACTACCATGAATTGAGCAGCTCTGTTTCACCACATCCTTCCACCTTGATGTTCCTGCCTTGCAGTCACTGAACATGGGCTGAATTCTCTGAAACCATGACCTAAATTAAACTTGTCTTCATGGGTGTCAGGTATTTAGTCCTAGAATGCTAAAGGTGACTAATACAATAACTAGGCTTTGTAATGTTTCTACATGACTGGCCTGTTTTTATGAGTGCTCTAAAATAAAGAGATATTTAGGACTGGGGATATAACTCAGCAGTGAATTGCCTGCCTGGCAAGGGCAGGGTTGTGAGTTTAATTCCCAGTACCATAAAAAGAAAGGGAGGAAGGAAAGAAGGAAGGAAGGAAGGAAGGAAGGAAAGAAGGAAGGAAGGAAGGAAGGAAGGAAGGAAGAGAAAGAAATTTAAATTGAGTTCCTTGTGATAAAATTTGCTTTTACAGCTCTGAAAAAGCAAAGCATATTCATTCTTTAAAGAATTATTTTAGATTTTTTTTAGAGAATTGCATATATGCAGAACTAAAACTTTATAAAAAACCTTCTGTTTGAATTAATTTTCTTCATCCATCTAGAAATATTGACATGAAACTGGAAATAATAAATAAAATATTAATGATTATAAATACAAGCTGTAGGAGAAAAGTATGAATAAATATCTGATATATTCTTAAAGTCCCATAAATTTCTTCCCAAGTAATTTTCTTTTTAATGGCTAAATAAGTAAAATTTTTCAAACCAGTCTGTGAAAATGCAAATACAAATCATATGCTTCTTGTACTTCAGTAGTTATAAATTTCCCTGTCATTTTAATATTACTTACTTTACTTATTTAATAAAGGTCCATAGGATGTGGATTCTCATATAAATGTATGTGTTCAAATGTATAAACATGGGGGTCATCTCTTGTAAAACCTCATCCCTATTAGGTGATACAGTGAGGAAATTATCAGTGAAAATTTTCCTCTCTGAATGCTAAACATGTATTTTAACAAAAATATTGTTTGTTTGCCTAAAAAGCACTAAAGTTTTAAATATATCCCTAGTAAAATTTTTCCAATTAATAAATATCACAAAGATTCATCTATTATGTAGTGATATTTACTACTTAAACAATGATTGGGGTTTAATGAAAAGAAATGAATTATTATTCAGACCAGTATATTCTTTCTAGAGGACAGATGAGGTTAAAATAGGTCATGAGAACACAAAGAAATGAACTAAATTTATTGAAACTGGACAGCATTTCTTAATAACTGGTTAGAAAGGCAGGTATTTAGTAGGTGCAACAAACCATCTTTAAAAAATTATTTTGAGGCCCATAGAGGTACACTAATCTATATTTTAAATTTTAAAATAATTCATCAAAGGGTATAAAAGGCTAATATCTGTCAAGCTATTTGCCAAAGTGGATAAATCATTTTTCCCTCCTACCTGCACTATATGAGCAATTCAATGTCTCTAACTTCTTGACAGCCTTCACTGTTTTTTTTTATTCCTAATTTTAACCAATATAATAAGTATGCAGGGACATTAAAATGTGTTTTAAAATTTAAAATATGCTTTACAATTAAAAATCATACTTAACTTTCTAGTAAAACTGAAAAATACAGATATTCGATATTCATCATTTTGGCATCCATGCCTAGCATGTCCAATTATCAGTATTTTCCACGAGTGTGGTGCATTTGCTACAGTTAACAAACAAATTAACATATATTTATTAGCTATATTCTATAGTTTATATTCTTTTTCATTCTTAATGTTGTATACTTTATATGTGATGACTTACGTATGATGATTTGGTCCACCATTATTATACCCTATCCAGTAGTTGCATTAAAAAAAACCCTTGTGTTTCACTTATTTATCCACTCATCTCTTTATGTTGCTCACTCCCTTGGAAACCATTGATCTCTTTATTGTCTCCATGATTTGACTTTTTTGAAATGCTGTACTGCTGCAATACAATATTTAAGCTTTCAGATTGTCTTCTTTCATATAGTAATGTTCATTTAAATGAATGTTAGTATTTTAATGGCTTGATAGCTCATTTCTTGTAACTCCCAAACAATATTTCATTGCTTAAATATAGCACAGTATATTTACATATTCATCAAGTTAAGAAAATCTTGATTGCTTCCATATTTTAGTAATTATAAGTGAAAAGTGCTATAAACATCCCTGTACATGTATTTGTGAGGACAAAAATTTTCAACTACTTTGGGTAAATCCAAGTATATTTGTTAGATTATGTTGTAAGAAGACATTGTAAGACATTGTTCTGCAAGAAACTGATAAACTGAATTTCATGCTGTCTATACCATTTTCATCCCTACCAGCAATAAATGAGAGCTCCTATGGTTTCACACCTTTCCAAACTTTTTTTTTCAACATTATGGATTTGGATCATTCTAATAGGTGTATAGTGGAACTATTTTGTTGTTCAATTTGCATTTCCTTAATGAAATATGAACATCCTTTCAAATTCTTAATTTTCACCTACATATCTTAATTGATAAGGTATCAGTTAAGGCATCATTGAGACTAAGAAAACAACACAAGAAAATCAATGAATCAGAGTTGGTTTTTTGAAAGATTAAATAAATTTGACAAACCCTTAGCTAACCATATAAAGAAAAGGAAAGAAAAGATGAAAATCCATGCAAATAGAAATGAAAAGTGTGAAATTACAGTGAATCTTGCAGAAATCAAGAAGATCATTGCTATTTTGAGACACAATAGTCTAATAATATAGAAAACAGAAGAAATGGAATGATTCCTAGACACATATGAATTTCCAAAGGTGACTCAAGAAAATGTAAATTCTAAATAACACAATATCAGTCAATTAAATTGATAATGTAATTAAAAATCTACCAACAAAGCAGAATATTGTTTTCCCTAATTTGAGCGGAGAAGGATGGGAGTGGACTTGACAAGAAAATAATTAAGATGTGTTACATACACATATACGATAAACTTCCCCACAATAACTGTAATTATCATGTCTTGCAAACCTGCACTAATAAAAAATAAAATAGAAACCAAACAAACAATAGAATTCATCTATTTTGCTTGGTTTGTCACATTTCTGGCACAGAGTACCTCACAGCTTGTATTTATTACCCTATTAATGTCCATGGGGCCTTGAATGATGACTCCTCTTTCTTTGCTAATATTGACAATTTACGTCAACTCTGTTTTTTACTTTATTAAGCAGGCTAGAAGCTAATCGATTGTATCAACCCTATCAAAGATCCAGCTTCATTTTCATTGACTTTATGCATTTCCTTTAATCAATACATTTTGCTCTACTTTTATTCTGTATTTTTCCTTTGGTTTTAATTTGCTCATTTTCTAGTATCCTAGGGTGTAAGTTTAGATGATTGATTTTACATTTTTGTTCTTCACTGATGCATGCTCTCATTGCTAAGATTTTCCCCAAGAATTGCCTTCTCTGCATAAAATTTGATATAATCTGTTATCGTTTTCATTTAATTATTTTTAAATTTTGGTTGACATTTCTTCTTTGACTTAATTGTCATTTTAGAAGTATGTCTTTTATTTTCTTACTATTTAGAAAATTTCCACCTTTCTTTCTATTATTTAGGTGTAGTTTCATTTCACTGGGGCTCGCGAATAGAGACTGAGGATATTTGTTAGACTACATTTCCAGTTTTCTGAAACTGGAACAGTATTTCTCTTCAGGTAACAAAGCTCTGATAATGACAGCTGTGTAGTAAGTCTGACCATAGGATGGATCTTTTCCCGCTTTGTTTTTCTCTTATTTTTCCCCTCCCCTCCCCTCCCCTCCCCCTCCCCCTCCCCCTCCTTCTCCTTCTCCTTCTTCTTCTTCTCCTGGAACAAACCCAGATATGGTACACCAGTAAGCTCCATTTCCAGTTCTTTAAAAGTATTTTATTCTGGCCTTCTCAAGTTACACAAAGGAAACTTGAACTTGTGATCTCCTGACTCATCTTCCCTTTGTGCTGACATTATAGGTACAAATGACCTCATCTGGCTTCCCAGTTAATTTTTATCCTTTCATCATTAGGTATAATGATAATTTAAGTTTTCTCTCATATTGACAAATGTATCCTTGTACTCATATTTTCTTTTTTTAATTATGCATATATATTGAATTTTATCAAAGGATGGATCTCCACTCCATTATATAACATTATGCATTCTTCGATGTAGCTTTTGATATCTTAGGTTGCTTAATTTCAAATAAACAGGAATACCTGTGATAAAATTCATTTGTTCAAAGTATACAATAGACATTATACATTTCTAAGTTATATTAGATAATATATATATTTTTAAGAGCAGAACATATTTATTGAGAGAAAAAAAGTTTCTGTCTGAGAGACACGCAGAAGGGGTCCCAAGAGGGTTGCCAAAAACTCTGTCTTTTTGGCTACTTTTATAGAGCAAAACCACGAGTTGAGGCGGGTCCAAAATGGAAACTTGAGAGGTAGGCATAAGGTGCTACAGAACTATGGTCAACCAGTAAGATTAGTTGCTCAGGTAAAATTGATTAAATCGGGAACAAATGAAAACCAATAATGTATATGTTAGATTTCTTTTAGATTCTTTTTACTGAGATCTACCAAATCTTGTCCAGAAAAAAGGTTACATGACACATATAGAGGCTTTAACTAACTATACTCAATAACCCTTAAATGACACCACAGCTGATCGCTCCTAAATGAAGAAGTAAAATTAATGAGGCAGGCTGTCCTCCAAAATTGGATAGCATTAGACATTCTAACAGCATTACAGGAAGATACTTGTGCAATTGTAAAAACTGAATGTTGTGTGTACATTAAATAATGTATTGTGAAGAAATTTATATCTATATTAAGGAATAATACTATTCTTTATTAGTATTATGTTTATCTGCTTTTTCACTAAGAACATTCTTGACCTCAAAAACTGAATGCCTTCTTGTTTTACATTTTTAAAAAGAAATTGTAAAAAATCATTATTAATGTTTTCTTAACTTTTTCTCTAATCATTTGGAACCAAGGCCTTTGTTCTAGAAGGTGTATTTTTAAATGGCAAATGATATTCTTATTACTACAAGATGATTCAAAATGTCTATTTCATCTTGTGATATGAGACATTCTTTTGCTTTTGTGATGTCCATTTTTCTCTGCTGCTTTGTTTTGATTATAAATTTTTTTTTTTGTACTGGGGATTGAACTCATGACCTCACACTTACCAGGAAAGTGCTTGAAACACTGGGCTAAATCCCTGGCTTTGAATATAAAATTCTTCACATTATTATCTCATATCTTTTTAATGCATAGAGTATTTAGCCATGTAAGCTAATTCATAATAATATTAGAGATTTATGTTTTCTATTTTATTTTTGAAAAATTTCCTAGAAACATCAAACTTGGTTTTTTAAAGAATTTTGAGTTTCAATTATTTTTCTCTATTGATTTATTTTCATTACTATTGAATTCTGCTCTTGAACTATGTCTAGTCTACTTCTTTTCAGTTCATTTTGTTCCAGTTTGTCTGGATTCCATGCTATAAACTTACATTGATAGTCTTTTTTTCAATATAAACCTATTGTAATGGAATTTTCTTCAAAGTGTTCTTTAAGTGAACCCCATATTTCTCATACCCCATATTTCTCACACTTTAGCATGCGTTATTTATTGGATGTGGGTAATAGAAATACAACTGTAAGTATAATCAATTCAAAAATGCATGCCTAATGGAAGTGATCCTGAATTGTATCCAAAGTATAGCATTAGTTCATAAAAAGAACAGAGTATAAGTGAAATAGTAAAAAAGGAGAAAACAGAAATATCAAGATGAACATGAGCAGCTAAATGAATGTTTTGCATAAATTTGAAAGGAATTTATATGTTTTCAAATAATATGGGAATGGAGCCTAGAATTTTGTATGACTTTAAATATTCTCAGAAAAGATTATGGAAGAAAATTAAAATGGTTCATTATAATGTAATGACTGTGTTTAATGAAAATGTATTTGTCCATGATTAAAATTTTTTCTACTTAATTTTCTACCTCATTGAATTTTCTCCTTACTAAAAGCTTTCAGACTGTTTTTGGTCTGCAGTTAAAAACTTTAAATTATGATAACACAGAAATTTAATAAAGCAGTACCAACTAAAATCGTTGGAATACCTTTTTATAAATGAAAATTTGACTTTTTTTTTTCTGAAAATAACTTGGTAAAAGCAGAGAGACATTAGAAAAGGAGTCATTACACAAGCCAAAAACTTGATTTTATTACATAGGGAACATCCTGTTATTTTAAATATGGTCCATTAAGGAATATGAAGTTTTAATGTATATTAACACATACTTTAATATTTATTTAACTGTAATTACACTTGCTTCATAATATTATAAAGCTTTTTCTTATTATAAAATGGTCTTTAAGACTTAAAGTTGATGCCATGCTTATAATTTATACATTTTAAAGGGAAAAAACAATTTAGGGCTACATAATTCTGCATATAAAAATTTGTTCTCAATATGAATACCATGCTAGTAAAAGACATTGCCATTAAACCTTTCTCAAAATGTTCCCCTTGCACTGAACACGCATTCCATCCTTCTTTTCACTTCCTGACGTAGTCCCGAAAATCTTCTTTTGTGAGTGTCTTTAATTGTACTGTGGCAGCTGCCTTCATGTTCCGAATTGGTTCATAGCATTTGCCTCTTATGGTGATTTAGACTTTGGGGGAGAAGCAAAAATCGCCGGGTCCAGGCTTTGGTGAATAAAGTGAGAACACACAGCAATACTTTTATCAGCCTGCCTTTCCGATGAATGGCTCTCAGAATCTACATTCTATGTATTTTTTACCCTAAGATACTCTACCTAGAGAAATGAAAAATATTAACAGTAAGTGTGGGTAAATGTGAGTCAATCTTGATGTTGACTTCACTGCATTAAGAAAAACCCAGGGTAATGAAAAGCACTCTTCCGGGTGTGCCTGCTAGGGCAAAGGAGGTGTGACCTTGAGTACTAAGTAAGGTCTCTGGTGCCTTCCTCTCTAGCACTGTTCCCCTGCTCTGCTTTCCGGTCGCCATGAACTAAGCAACTTTGCTCTTCTCTGCCCTTATTCTGTCATGTTTCTGTGTTCCTAAGTGGGACTTTTGGACAATGATTGAATGCCAGGGGCCTTAAACTCCTCAGTAGATTAACCCCATGATGAGGTCGCTGCCGAATGTGCTATGAGGAGGTGGAGTGAATTGAAGGAGGTAGGTCACTGGGGCATGTGACTTGCACTATTTTTGTCCTGGTCCTTTCCTTTCCTTTGTCTCTCTTTGCCTGTTCTCTGCTTCTAGATACCATGAAGTGAGCAGTTTTTCTCTGCCATCCCGATGTCTCTAGCTTGGAGCCAGTCAACCATGGATTGAAATCTGTGAAGCCTGGAGCTAAATAAATCCTTTAAAATGCGTATATTTAGGTATATTTTCCCAGCAAGAGAAAGCTGGTGAATACAAATGAAGCAATATTGTACCATAAGATATGAACAAAACAACTATAAATGGAAAGGATAGATCTTCTAAAGAATCATGAGCGAATCTCTTACTTACATATTATTTCTGTTAATGAACCCAAACTGAAATAAAAAGCCATGCCCATCACACCAGTCTTTCAATATGAGAATATTTAAGCTAATGTGTTTAAAACGTTTTTATTTTTGAAGCTATTGCTTTAATTACGTTTGTTGCTAAATCACTTACATAAATACAGTCAATCATTTTATCATCCTACATGTTGCATGCACTATTTTCTTCTTTCATCTCACCAAAATGTCCATTTTTGCATTTCTACTCCATTGTATTTATGAACTATATTCTAAAGATTATCTCCAACTCCATATCAGTTTCCATAAGTCAGACTGCCTATATCAAGATTGCATGTGACATCATTGTTTGCATTCATCATGTGTATTTCAAATTTAATATTTACTGAGTGGAATGTTTTTTCTAGCTCTCCATGTTCTATACACATTACTTTTCTCTGCATCGTTAGGCACAATTTTTTTCTTCTTTTTCTCACAATTCTTTTTCTCCTTTTATGAGGTTATTAGCTTCTTAAAACCTCATGCAGAATACTTTTTAGATTTTCTCAAGCCGCATCTGATGATTTCATTTGGTTTTCTCTTCAGATTTCAAGTTCACACAAAGACCTTTTGAAGGAACCTTCAAAAGGAATTCATTTCACATTAGGTATAGCAGAATCAATGCCATAAACAATTGTGCGTTTCTTTATAACACTTTTCACTACTTTTGATCACAATATGAACTGATTTGATTTATGATTGCCATCCATACTAGCCAATTAAGCTAAAATACTTGCAAAGACACATTCTGTTTATTAATTATTATCACCTTCACATTTTCAAAAAATTTGGAACATAAATGGCTCATACTTACAATAAATATATTCCCTGAGTCTTTAAAAATAATATATTTGAATTTTTTTAAAACTAAGACTTTTTTGGTAGCTGTTTTTCCATCAATCAATATGCTGTGAATTGTGATAGACAAAATAATAACTTCCCAAAGGTGTCTTATTTAGAAAATTGTGAATATATTCTCTTACATGGCAAACATGATTAAGTTTAAGGACCTTGGGACAATGCAATTATCTTGGATTATTTAGGTGAGCCCAACCTAATTACATGAATCATTAAATAAAGAAGCTCTCTCCCGTCATTAGTCTGGAGCAGATATGTCTACGAAACAATGATCACAAGGTTGTTGCACAGCTAACTATGATAAGCATAGAAACGGCCAAAATTATAGGGATCTGTAAAGCCTCATAACGTTGGGACATAAAGTGAAACATATGCTACCCATATGCCTCCAGAAAGAAATATAGCACTTAAGACACCTTTGTTTTAGGCTAGAGAGACTTATCTTGAAATTGTTCTTTACAGATTTACAAAATGATAAAAAAAGTTGCACTTTTTGCGAAAGCAATTTTAATTCATTATGGTGCCAATAGAACAATGAATTAATTATAATAAACATTGTTATATAACAATTTTATGTCCTCATGATATAAAAATGAAAACTAATTGGTTATTATCATTAATAATTTTGCTGCATACAGATTATTATGGTGGTTCTTATTCCCGGTGTTTTTTTTTTTTTTTTTGGTACCAGGAATCAGACTCAGGACCTTGTGCTTGCTGGGTAGGTGCTTGTGTTGCTGAGCTACATTCTTAGTCTGGTGGCTTTTATTCTTATACACCAATGCAATGCTAGTATGAATATATTTCTATCATGAGACATAATTTGGAGAGTAGTTATGATGATATTCAAAACTGGTACCATATATTAAATATTAAGATAAATGAATAAAAACTGGAAGTACAAAGTGAAGTAGTGGCCCCATTTTAGTTGCTAAACAAGGTAAGAAGTGGGGTTTCTGCAAGAGGAAGCAATCAGGACAGAAGGGAGGATGAACAAAATTTGCAAAGTCCTCTGGACCTTAGATACTACAGTCACAGGGAACAAAGGAGGCACAACAATAAGGGCTGAGTTACAGTAATATTCTTGCTCCATTCAAGTTTCAGTTTAGAAATGAATGAAAGGATCCCTGGTCCGAAGCAGCTTATAGGATATATTTCTCAATCAATGAAATATAATTGACTCTAGAAGACAGTCCACTTCTATTTGTAAAACCTTCAAAGTGTCAAAAATAATTTTAAAAATTTAAAAGCATATCTGTCACATAATATTAAGGTATGTAAATGTTGGAAATTCATCATGGATTAGATCTAAAAGGTACCCCAAAATCTTATGAGCTCAGAGTTGGGACTTTGGGAAGGTGAATGAAACGTAGTGCTTCACAGTGATTTATTTCTGGCCTCACTGATAAATGTGTGTTAAAAGGTGGGGCCTGATTGGAAGAGGGGTGTCAATGGATTGCAACCTGGAAAGGTGTGTTCTTATCCAAGGCTCCATTCTTTTTCTCAGCTTTCTGGCCACCATGGAGTGAGTAGCTTTCCTCTGCCATGCCTTTCCACCGTGCCATTTTGAACCCTTTTAAATTGTGATGTAAATTAATCTTCTTTTCTCTACATTGAGTTTGGCAGGTATTTGGTCCCAATAAGGGAACAGTAATAAATTTATTCAAATCTGTAATAAAATGATCAACAGCATATAATAAAGTTGCTTACCTTTAGAATCTTATTCTTTATTTCTGAAGTCTTCTGAGTGTTCCAAGTAGTATTTTGAAGTCTGCTTATCATTAAAAACGAAGGAAAGAATTGCACGCATTAAGATTCCTTTATTTGGATAAGAGCAGTTGCAAATACTGCACATTAAATAGAGGTGTAGGTACAGATTAGCGAAGCATAGGCAGGGATGATGTGGGGCATGATCTGAGTGAGAATTATAAAATGATCACTGATTTGCAGTATATACTTGAGGAATTTAGTTCACTTACTACCTCTAGCCTACTGACCTTTTCCTCAGCTTGGAAACAAAGGCTAAGACCCTGATTGGTCTAGATTACACTAATCAGTGAAACCTGCTAACCATCATAAGTATGAGTATAGTGATCTGCTGAGCTTTGAGAAACTCACTCAAGTTCTCCCTGCCTTGCTGCAAGGTAGCTTTCCCCTGCATTTGTGAAATCATGAGAGAGAGACAGAGACAGAGACAGAGACAGAGACAGAGACAGAGACAGAGAGACAGAGATCATGAGAGACCCCCCAGCTCCCCAGGCCCTTCAGGATGCTATGGTGATACTTAAGGTAACTTATGTTAGAAACAGTAATTGTTCAAGTATCCTTTACCCAAGAACAATCTTTATGCTAAGTATTAAATAAAATTTTGTAAAGTGAGGAGCGTGTACCCAAGCTAATATATTTTTATGAAAACAAAACAAAACAAAAAGAACTGCAGATATCCTAACATCTGTCTTATAAATGGGAATTTGAAATACAACTGTTTGTCAGGCAATCGCTGCTCTTAAGCATGGGATTAATGACTAAATTTTTAGCTAAAAATGACTATCTAGGGTCTAAGGAACTTTTTCTTGTAAAACTAAACCTGTTTTCAGTATTTATTTCATAACTAGAAAGGAACAATGTGTCTTTGTGCATTCACAAACTTTGTCATATAAAAATACTTTCAATATTTCTTTTTATCTAACTTTACATATTGCCTTAAACATCTAACCTATTAATCTGTTTTTATATAACCTCTCTTAAACATTTTTGTATATTTCAAATATGTTGGCACATAATCTTGGTAATTTTTGTGCTGATACCAACAAATTAAAAGAAAAGGAGAATTTCATTAGTGGAATTTAGTTAATAATTATAATGTTAAGAATATGTACATATAACTTACAAAGAATCACAAAATATTCTAATCAAAATTACTAATTTTACATTTCTGTTGCCTTTTGTGTCTCCATCTAGGTTTGCATACCTACAAACATAAATAACTAAACTGATTTCAATACTCTATGTTACTAGGCAGAGATGAGGAGGTGCATCTCCCAGTTCTTGAAACGCAGCCCCAGGAGAACAAACACAAGTCCAGAAGAACTATGCATTTCAAACAGTAGTTGGGCCTATGCAGGATTTCCTTCAAAAGAATTACTAAAAACGTTGTCTAAAAATGCATATGACCTCTTGCTATGCACAAGTTAGAAAAACCAAATGAGAAGAGAAATAAATGATCTAGGGGTTAATAGGAATATATTTTCTAGCATCACATGCAATACTAATCAGAACTCTGTATTTCTAGGTTTTGTGTAGCCTGTTTCTGGAGCTGGCATGTCATATTGTGTTGAGAGATGCTTTTTAATGTGACATTTCTGAAATGTGTGAGACAAACTGATACTTTACAATTTAAATGTATCCTTTCTATAACCAGTACAATTAGCCTAGAAACTGAGTTACTTTAACACAAAAATGTGCTGCTTAACAGAAAAATGCATTAAACATTCAAAGTATTGCATATTTTGGCATAAGAAAACCTTAGATCCCAAAGTAAGCTTTGTTACTTAAAAAACTTGAAATACATTTATCAACAGTAATTTTCTTGTATAAATATTTTAAATTGTAGAAGATACACTTTGACATGCAATTCTGTGCACTGTACCTGGACCTGTGTTTTGATACTTTAGCAATAAAAATGCACTTTTTCTTTTGGATGTGATTTATGACAGAGGATAGTCACAGTCTCTGAAAAAGCAAGTAAAATTGGTGTCACTGGAAAATTCTTGAACTTCAGGAGTATTTAGGTGTAGATATATTTGCACTAAGGAAGGAAGTAGCACTTCAGTTATTGGACATCATACTACATAGACTACACTTAAGAGTGAACGATCATCTTATTTATAACGATTATTAATTGTTTATATTGTTTATTTATTTATAAATTGTTATAAATTCACAAATATATAAACAAATTCAATAGAGATAGCAATAATTTTCAAATTTCTTTCAGCACCTTAATCTTCAAATTTCCAACCTCCAGAATTGAAAAAAATAGTATTTTTTTTTTTTTATAAATGACTCAGTA
>RJWT010011593.1:0-23164 GCA_004365215.1 Cuniculus paca
GGCTCAGGTCCGCACCCTCCGCGGGCAGCTGCGGCGTCCACGCGCGACTTGGGCTCCCGCGGCCGCGCTGCCCGCTTTAACTTTCCGGCCACCCCGCGGGACAGCGGCCCAGACCCGCTCGCACGTGCACGCCCCCCGCCCCCGCCGACCAATAGCGGCGCCGCGGGGAGCAGCGCTCCGCCTCGTGCTGGGCAGCTCGCCGGGAGGGGCAGGGCCGCGGTCCAGGGGCGCAGGCCGGCGACTGCCTGCAGGAGGACGTCGCCTACCGTGCAAAGGGCCCCTCCTCGGTAGCTTCCAGCCCGCCGGGTCCGAAAAGGCAAGGCCGTCTGCGCTCCCAGCCTTCCTGCTGCACTGGCCTAGAGCGGGGCTCACAGGGTGGCGGTCACCTCCCGAACCAGTGCGGAGCTGAAGGGTCCCCGAGACCACCTCAAGTGTGCTTCCCTACGTTTCCTAGGGGCCACTCGGGGTTGGTGCCCTCAGCCCCGACGACAGTGCCTGGAGTTACTGGACCTTGCTTTGTGCCTTTCAAGGCCAGGGTTAGTTGTGAAAATTGGAGTAAAACCGTTCGCAGTGCAGAGTTGTATTGGGACAGAGGGCGGTTTCTCAGGTAGGCGTAGGACTAGCAGACTCGAGTCTGTGGCACCAATAGCTTCCAGGGTGGCAGAGCCTCTCTTCCCTCTGGTGCACCTGAAGGTCAGCAGGGAATGAGGACTTCAGTAGCCTGAACCAGAGGCTCCGCCTCTCAGGAGAGGTCAGTTTACCTCTCAGCTGATCTCAGCTGTCCGCTTTGGGGAAAGCGCTCAGGTTCCTAGTTTTAAAGACCAGAAAAATTTTAGAATGTTGTTAGTTGCTACAAGATTGCCAACTGTCTCAGTCACTTTCTGAAACATCCCTGGGACCAATGACCCAACACCACCATTTAAAAAAGGAGAAGTTTATTTTGGCCCAAGGCCTCCGTCCATGGTTGTCTGGCACCACAGCAGGAATGGCACGGTGGAAGGGCCCTGGCAGAGGACAGCTGCCCATTCCGGGGCATCCCGGAAGCAGACAGAAGCCGGGAGTCTGGGAGGGAGCTGTGCTCATCCAGCTCCCGCCCCCAGGGGCCGCCTCCAACCAGGCCCCAAGTCCTAGCACACGAAATTGTGAACTCATCCACGGAGGAATCCACTGATGAGTAGAGCACCCTCTGAGCCAGTCCCCTTCCACGCGCATGAAAATGTTGGGGGTGGGGACGCTGTAGATCTGAAACATAACCTCAACTTTTTATTTTTATATTGTATTTTTATTAGTACATGTTTGCAGTACAGAATGCTTACATTCTTCGTGTCAGATTGGTACATGTGCCTAACACATTTTAATTCCTATTTTCATTTTCTTTCTCTTCCCTCCCCCTCTTTCTGTCGCTTGATACCCTTCCCATTTGAGAAAGATCTGTCTTCCTACTTCCTGTTATATATCTTTTATTTTTTTGTCTTTATTTATAATTTAGGTTTCTCATAGAAGAGAAACCACGTGATATTTAAGCTTACGTAGTACCAACTTTTTAATGTGTCGAGTAAAGACATTAAAACAAATGGTACCATGTTTTTTTAAAAAGTCCTCTAACAACAATAACGATGAAAATGCAGAAAGGGCATATTAGTCCTTGACACGGGTTATATTTAGCATTATGAAAATTTATTATATTGAATATGGCATTTGGGAATTTCTACTTCAAGGGATATAGGAGCAGCTTCCAATTTTACTAGTTATGCAAGACTGAAACATTAATTCATTATAATAATCCAAACAAGCTTTCAGCTCTACGGAGAGCTTTCCTAGATGCAGTGCCGGTCTGAGGGGTAAATGGTGACCATCACTCTTCCTCTCTTCTGATAGGCAAAATAGCTAAGGGGCCACCTGGGAAATCTGTTCAGCTGGGTGGTTGTCATACTCTCTTTGCCAACCCTTAGCCCCTCTTTTGCTGGCTGATGAGTGGGCTGAAGATTCAGTGAGCCAAGTACTGGCCGTGTCTCTCAAGCATAGTGAGTGTGTTAGAGGACTGAGCAAAGATAAAAGCCAACAGGTATTGCAAAATGTATGCAGGCAAAGGATGATCTGAACCAAACTGGGAAGGAGTTAGGACAAGTAAATGCGACTTTATAGCATTAGAGTTTGGAAGCATGTTTCTTACATAGATCTAGGAAGCCAGGGGTAATAATTTCCCCTGTGGTTGACATAACTATTTCAGACCCAGAAAGTGGGGCTAAACATAGTTGTGGCACACCAAAGTCTTGCTAGGTAGGAGCGTGGCATATATGAGTTTGAAAAGAGCACAGGTTTTGGGTTTTTTTTTCCCAAACAGAAGGCAGCTAGGATGCAAGCTTAGGAGCGCTGTAGAAGACAGCAGGCCCAGAGCCCCAGACCCTGAGCACTGGACCCAGCCTTGGACATGATTTTGTCCCATTCTCTCTTGGAAAGACTACAAAGAGGAAAAGTGAACATGGAAAATTTCAACTCTCAATCAGTGCACACCAAGTGCCTTTTATTATAGCTGGCACTGAATTTTAGTCTTAATTTCATTTATTAAAATCCACTCCCTAAGAAAAATAAACCAAAAACAGCATTAGTTAAGCATAGTTAATCATTATTCTTCCATAAACTGTTTTTTTTTCCCATTTTTTTCAAGACTGTCAGTGGTAGCATTGTTTTATTTCTTCCTTAAACTGGAGTTCATCTGATCACTTCATTCATCCATTCATTCACTCAATAACACATCACTGAGCAGTTGCCATGAGCCAGGATGCTGGAAATAGAAAAATGAAAAAAATATAAAATTACTCCCCCAACCACACACCCAAGAAACTCATAGGCCAATAAATAGTGGTGTGGAACAAATGGACGGAGGGTGAGGCTTTGTGTTTGAGAAGCTAAGAGGGAGCCTCTCTTTCTCTCTCTCTCTGTTTCTCTCTCTCTCAGAGCAGAGGGGTGGGAGTGGAGAAGGCCAGAGAAAACTTCCCAAGTCACCCCTGGTAGGATCATCAGGGAGGAGGTGAAGTTGAGCAGTTGAGAGGGAATGAGGCAGGAACTGGCAAAAGCACAGAATTCTATATTTCCCAGCAGAATTTCCACCTTGTTGATTAAACATTAGGTCCCCTTTCTGGTTAAAGATTAGACACAGTATGTTTCTTTTATTCATGTGTTGGCATCAGCTTTCTGCTCATGCAGAAAGTTTTAAGAAATATTGTTGATGTTTTATCTCCTCAACTTAATGCAATTCAAAATTCTCATCTAAGATTTTGGAAGAGAAGTCTTTTTTTTTTTTAATTCTGACATTGCTTTTCTTTGAATGAAAATTATTACAAAATGAATTCAAATAAAAATAATCAGCATCAAGAGTCAGAACTAAGGGAGAGAACATTCTTTTGCTTGATCAGAATAGAAAGTGGGAAAGACTGTTCCACACTGCCTAAGTCTATATTTAGATGAGTGGAGTTATTTGCACCTGTCAGAGCTGCAGACGTGTTCAGGGCGCATTATGTTACCTGGGGCCCTCTGTCCCTTTTTCAGGTTCCACTGACACTGACTTGTGAGGTCATGTTTTATGGGGACAGGCAGATGAATATGTATTCTATAAGCCTCTGTCTGGAGAATATGTCCTTTTCCTGTGAGAAGACCTGGAGTAGTTTGCATATTGAGTCTTCTAGAGTTGGTTAGAACATTTGCCTCACTCTTGAGGGGTAATATTGGTGTAGGGGTGACTACAGAACTACTATGTGACTACAGAATTACTTTTTAGCTCACAGCTTTATCCCTTGTGCTGGTGCTTTGCATGAGTTTCGTATCATTTCTTTAAGTTGTATTATTGTTTTATTAAATCAGGATCATAGTATATATGTGTGTGTGTGTGTACATAGCTTTTAAAATTCCTGACTACTCATTTCAAGTGTATTAATTTTGTAATTTTTCTGTTCTGACATGCTTTTAAATAACAATTATTAGCACATATTAATATGTAATTGTGACATTTACTTACATGCATGTGTGTATGGTGCCTTTTTCCTGTGCGTCTCCCTTTCTGACATATACTTTTCAGTGGTGGCGAAATGTTCTTTCATATAATTGATTTAACTCCCTTCTTATTTTGGGACACTTAGTTTTTTCAGATTTTCTCTGTTGTAAATATACTTTGATAAGCATCTTCATATTTAAATCTTTGTCCATATTCCCAATTATTTCCTGCAGTCCTATTTCCCACAGAGTAAGCATTTTTCAGACTTGATTTGTTTTGCCAAATTGTTTTGAGAAAGGTTATTATTGATTTTTTTATTCCTGCTACTAGGGAAAAGTAAGTTAAATGATTCTAATAAGGTCGTGGTTTGTAGACTTTGAACAAATTACACTTCGTTTAAAAAAAAACAGAATTTTTGCTAAAGAATCGTGTGCTCTGTGTGTGGGTGAAAATAGCTGCATGCCTCATCATTTGCTTTAGCTTTGACTTTCCAAGTAAACAGCCAATTTGTGCAATGGTTGTGAATGGAGACTTCACAACCCATGATATTGACTTAAATGGCATTAAGTGGTGGCTGAGGTCAGGTGTAGAGGCTGGGAACCAGGGAATACCACCTTGCCACAGACTTTCAAAGTACTGGGCAAAACCCAGTATATATTTATATTCTTTGCTCATTTATCCCCTAGTCATGATTGGTGTAATCATAAATTATATCTGAGCATGTAATTTTGTAAACAAATGGTACAACGTACACCAGAACTGCATCCAGAATTTCATGACAAGTGGCATGCATTTTTGGGAGGAGAAAAATATGCCAAGCGGCTTTTAGGACTATCAGGCCACTTGGCTGTTGCGTGCCTTGCACCTTAGATCTGGGATGTTTCTGTCGCATGCCTCTGGAGTCAAATGACTCAGATAGTGCAAGCACTTCAGATTTTGTATAAGCAGTTATATTTCAGCTGGTTCCGGCCTGGTATTTACAAGATCGCCTGGATCCCACTGTCAAAATCATGCAATGAGATATATTGATATTAAGAAAACAATGACTCACTTGAAAGATGAGAGCAAACAAACTAAGTATCTATGTACAATGATCCTTCAGTGTGCACTATGTTTTCCAGCAGCCTTTAATTTTCTGTCATTTCTTTTTCTTTACAATTTAGAGTTAGAAGTGAACAGACTTCATGGTTTTCCCGGTGATCATTTGATATCCCCTAGAGAACTGCAACTTAAAGACTGCCTTTTCCCCCTCTTGAATCCTGTGCTAAAAGGTTTCTCTGCACAGAACCGCACACTGCTTTGGAACTAGAAATGGAACAGTTGAAACCAGAACATCACATGTATTGAGACTGTTTCTCTCCTGCTGCATGCCCTGGTTGTGCTCTGGGGAGGCAGGAATCTCAGTCTCAGAGGAGGGGCCATGATCTAACAAGGTTATTTCACCTATCATATAGTACAGCACAGAGAACAATAGCATACTTGTTATAGAGGCTACTCAAATTTCTTATAAAATTACACTTCACCAAAAACAACAACATGATAACTATTAGTATGAGTCTTTTTTGGTGTGTAGCCAGGATTATAAAATATACAAAACCAAACTTTGCCATTGTTTCCATCTAAACCTTGGAGGTTGCTAAAACAATATATTAAACCTTAACAAAGATTCTTGGCATCATTCCCATGTTCCTTTTGTTAATTCGTTGATCATTTTCAATGCAGAATCCTCCCAAATATAGGGCTTTTGGGCTTTTATTTTTCCCATTGCTTAGTTGCTCTGAAAAATGCAATAACTTATCCTTTCATCCCTGACCTTGACTGTTGTTCTCCCTCTCCCCTTCTTTCTCACTCTCTTCTTCTTCCTCCTTTTTCTTTCAGTATTGCTTCTTAGTTTACAAAAATTTAGAAGTTTCTCTTTCTTAAGAATAGGAAAGCAATTCTCTTTCTCTTGCTTTCTTATAGCATCAGCATGAACTTTTAGGACTTATCCCAAGATGTAGTTTAGGAGAAGAAGAAACATAAAATAGGTGAGAAAGTTTAACTTCCTGCTAAAATTCCAGGAAAGACAGATAAAAAGACGAAGACTCACAAAACCATCATAGGTAGGAAATAGTGAAGTAAAGTGGTTTAGAGCTCTGTCATCTGGAGTTCTGGAAGTGTTTGCTCTGTCCAAGTAGGCTGTGGACCTTGGGAAAGCGACTTATCAACATTGTATCTCTGTTTCCCGACTTACAGAGTGTAAGTAATTACTTTCCTGGTGGGCTTATTCTGAGGATTTCCTGGAATACTTTATATCGTAACCACATGGCTTGTTCTGGAAAGAAAAAAACAAAAAACAAAAACCCAAATGTAAGAAAAGTTACACTTCCTTGTTATTTTTAAATACAATAAAATCTGGATCTGAAGCCTCCACTTACTAAGACCAGCAAGAAGCTTGATCTCAACAAGCTTATTTCACTCTTGAAAATTGGAAACGGGTCCTTTATTCTTACACTGTGGTCGCTACCCCTAATGCTGCTGTTCTGAGCCCACCATCTGTGGAGGTGAGACCCTTGTCATTTACTAGAACTCTTGTTCAGAGGAGGCTTTGGTAATGCCCCCTGAATATGCCTTATGTGAAGTTCATGTATCCCAGATCTGAGATCTTCCAGGATGTTGCACTTAGATAAAGTGTCAGTTTCTAGCATCTGCACAAACTTTGATCCCACAGCTCAGTGGGTATGAAGTTTCATCTCCTATTCTTAGAAAGTTCTGGACTCTTCCTGAAAAGACCCCAAATTCCCAAAATCTTGTAGGAGGTAGTTTTCCAAAGATTCCATAAAGGACCTGTTCTAGCACTTCCTTGGGGCTAGAAAAGCCAAGACTGTAGATAACAAGGACTTAACTTTACCTTCAGTGTAAGGTGTTGGAATGTCTGAGAAAAAGCAAAAATTTATATGTTGACATATTGTAAATGATTATAGGCAAGGTAAATATGCCAAGGGCATCACTAGTTTGCCAAATATGCCTTCATTCAGGGTA
Organism: Cuniculus paca; assembly: GCA_004365215.1. NCBI lineage: Eukaryota > Metazoa > Chordata > Mammalia > Rodentia > Cuniculidae > Cuniculus > Cuniculus paca. Next base: position 7,013 of record RJWT010011593.1, read on the forward strand.
GAGGAACAGGAATAACTAAGATACAGCTTATTTCAAAAAGGAAAAAGAATCTTTCAAAAGACTCTTAGAAAAGAGAAAACCAGTGAAACAGGTTTACTACAGGAAGCAAAAGAAAAAAATTTTTAAAAAGCTTTGATTGGAAGAAGTCATGGTCAGTGAGTTATGAAAACTACACACAAAAAAGAAACTCAGATGAAAATTTAGAAAGCTGAGATATGAGCAGAGATGAGATAAGAAAGGATGACAAAAATTCAGTCAAAGAATTAAAATCCATCATGGAGAGGGAAGTAAGCAAAACTGACAGTGTAGAAAATGGAATCATTGATTTTGATGTATCGGAAAAGAATATAGAGTTAGAAATAAAATACTTGCTGAGAAAAAAAGTAAACTCTCCCATTTGCTATAGCTCATCTAGCTAATGACCCCATGGGTGTATTGGGAAATGCATTGGTTCATGAATTTCTTTTGTTTTGTGACTCTGAACGTTCATGTAACCTCTTCCACGTGGTGAATATTATTCAGGTAAACTGAATCCTGTGTTCCCGTGGTCATTCATATTTGGCTCGAAACAACTATTTTCATATTTCCTTTAAAAAAGATGCCGATAGATAAAAAGAAAAAGAATCCAATTTAAGAATTATAGTATTGCTAATGAAACCAGAATGAAAACAAGTAATAACAATTGTAAAGAAGAAAACATCTCTAAGTAGAAAGAGACAAAAGTATGTAGAGTGAATGGGCTTCACACCTCTTAGGTATAATCATGGTGTTAGTTTTTCATCACAGTGACAAGATGCCTGAGAAAATCAGCCTACATGAGGAAAGGTTTATTGTCACTCAAGGTTTCAGAGGTTTCAGTCCTTGGTCATTACTTTAGGCCTGAGGTGAGGTGGAAGATCATGGCGGCAAGGCAGGGCGGAGTGAAGCTGCTTAGTGCATGGATGCTGGGAAGCAGAGGGGGAGGGAAAGAGCCAGAGGAAAGGGCCATAGATAGTTCCCAATTTTGACTGGCATGATCCACTTTCTTCAGCTAACCCTGCCCCTCCTGTTTCTATCCCCCACCCCCATTAGTCCATTCAGTTAGGAGCCCATCTATGAATTAACCCATTGGTGAAGTCAATCCATTGGTGAAATTCGTTAACCTTCCTTTAGGGCACATTTTAGATCTAGGCTGGAATGATCACTTTAAAAAGATTCACTTTTAGATACATGCTGACAATATTTTTGAATTACAAACACACAGACATGCGTATGTGTGTACACACACAAGTGCTGCAAATATCTTGGCAGAAAACAACTACCCCTCACCCCAAACAATCTATTGATGGGAGAACAAACCCAAACTGGCTTCTGACATCTATAGTGTAGTAGTAATTATCAGAAAAGCATAATGAAGCAGCTAAATGAATTATGTTCAGCCAAGTTGATTTTTCTGTGTACGTGACCTTGCTTCCTGACATTTCCCAACTTTCTTACCCTGTATTTCTCTACATTATGAAATATAGCAATAAGACTGTTTGGTGATAAAACAGTCATTATGTCTTATCCACAATGATGATTTATTTCACTGATAAGGTTCTAAAGTTGCATGTTAAAGCCTATTTTATGGCTCACCCTTTCTCTGTGTTGAACACCTTCGTCTTAACAATCCTCCCATTTGGCAGTGGGAGGGTTATTTGCTGCTGAGAGAAGAGGCCTCCCTCCCTATGGCTTCTTTAACCTAATGTCTTCCACTCCTGGGGTGGTCCTATTGTTTACCTTACCAATGGGAATTTGTACTTCGTGGGCGTAGTGTTTGCTCAGGTGGAGAAACTCAGCATACCAGGTCTTTGCTCCTTAATTTCACTCCATTTACCAAGACTATAAATCATATTGAAAAACCATAGGTTATTAGAGTTTAAAGAACTCTGTGTCTTCTAGTCTAGCATCCTCTATTACAGGTAAGGAAGCTGAGACGGAGAAAGGTGTCATCACTTGTTCGGAGTCACAGATTTAGATACAGTAGTACCACCCCCTTATCGGGGGTTTTGCTTTTCATGGTTCCTGTTACTCAAAGTCAATAAGAAGAGAGGTGAGTACAGCACAGTAAGATATTTTGAGAGAGAAGAGAGAAAGAACACAGTCACATAATTTTTATTATAGTATATCATTATAATTGTCCTAGTCTATTATTATTAATTTCTTACTGTAATTAATAAATTTAAAGAAGATATATAAGTATAGGGAAAATACAGCATTTATAAGGTTTAGTACTGTGGAGAGTTTCAGGCATGCAGTTGGGGGCCTTGAAATGTATTCCCAGGGATAATGAGGGACTGCTCTGCTATTGGAGGTCGGACTAGCTAGGCTCCTAGTTCATCCATCACCAGGACAACACTGCATTTATCACCAGGACAACACTGATGGGCGATATCTGTTGACAGGCTGGAGTGAGTCTCTTTCTACCTTGAGGAAGAAGCTCATGGGTGTCAGTGCCCAGAGCCCATGACAAGAGCAAACGCAAAGCTAATTTTTCCTAACCCAAAGGTCAACCAAATTCCAACAAGAGGTGAAGACACACCTTCAGCATGGCTAGATCCTCAAAGCAACTGAAAATTCAAGGTGTTTATTCATTATCAGAGAGCCCAAGCACATGAGAGACATATGTCTAGCCTGTTCTCCAGTGCTCTTTAACATTTGAAAGTTTTAGGACCCTAGTAACAAATATATTTCTTTCTAAGTGAGCAGACTTGACTAGTGGTACCAGACAGCCTTTCATCAACATTGACCCAAATTCAGGAATCAAGATCACCTCCTACATTTGCAACTACCATAACTTTTCCTCTTAGTACAAATAGAATCTCCCACCCCAACCAACTCTATCAAACCATAACAAGAAAAAATGAATGGGTTCATAACCAATACCAGGAAGGAAAGGGTGGGATTTGTCTTAGGATTGACTTCTCCAGAGGACATGGTTACTCCCTTCTGGGGATCACCATCAACCCTACTGAGAGGAGAGAACAGAAGGTGTTGTCGCCTGTTGTCAGAAGACAAAATGCCCAGGAAGGACACCAATGGATGGGTAATGGTGGCCATGGGGATAACCCAGACTGCTTTCCCACTTGCCTCTTTGTTCAGGAGTGTTTTGAATCCTTAAATTAGAGGAGAGGGCCAGAAATGGACTCACAGCAGATATAAACAAAAGCTCCATTATCTGCAGCAGGGTTTCAGTTCATGTGTAGTTTGCTCTATTCCTGTGGTTTCTGCCACCTTGAATTTCTAAGAAGAGAGAACAGAAATGAACAATTCCCCTACTTCACCTTCTCCTTGGCCATCACCATGCCTACCATTGGAAGGGCAAGATGCTCTCTATCCTTCCTCCTCAGGACCAGCTGCTGAACAGCACAAGTACTTAGGAGCACAACCGGAGCTCCCTGTGCTTTGTGGAGGATCTCCTCTCTCACAGAGCCTCTTCAAGAGACTCAGCATCTCTCTCTTCTCTCTTAGATGAGTCACTAGCAGGGAGGGCAGGATGGTGTGTCCTGAGCTTAGAGAACAGGTTCACTTGGTACCAGGCAAGAGGAAGAAGAGGAGGAGGTGATGCCTGCATCCGTGTTTCCAAGGTGGCAACTCAGTTGTGTGGGCTGTGGCCTTAGAAAATGCAGCTTTGTGCTGTGTTGGCCACCCAGGTGTGACTTTCAATCCATCATCACCCAGCCGGCTGGCGCAACTCAGGAGCAAACTGGGAGCTGTGACATCAGTGCCTCACTACTGTTTTTCGTTTTTCACAGGCGCAATCTAAACACTAAGGGATATCATTTATCAAGCACTTAATCTGTACCCTGAGCTTTACATATTCTATACCAATACTTGGAAAGGTAGGTATTTTTTTACTAAATCCTTTTTTTATAGGTAAGAAGTCGGAGCCTCAGAGAAGTTTTAGCAACTCAGCTAAGATCACAGAGCAGCAAACGGCAGTCTTGTTTCAAAGTCAAATCTGTGTAACCCCAGAGCCCAGGCTATTTCCACCATACCAGGCTGCAGCTCACAGCAACCAGATGAAAAAGGCTGATAGTCCCACTTCAGGGACTCCTTATCTTGCTTCCCTTGTCTGCTAAATTGAATTTTGGGCCTTTGCTAGGGCCCCAGCAGAATAAATTTTGGATTTTACAAACATAGGCCCTAATTCAATTTGACTGCCAGGACAACCAACTCATTCACAGGCAGGCTGCTCTGAAAGGATAATTAGGTTACTCGGGCTGCGGCTCCGGCTCCGAGGAGGAGAGGTCTGCAGCCTCCCTAGCTGCTACAGCAGAGTGGGCGGGAAGGAAGTCAGAGGAGGCGGAGAAGGAAGCCTAGGGCCGGAGACGGGAGGAAAGCAGGGGATTCTTAGGGAAGGCAGGTGTCTGAGCTCTGTTCCAAGTAAAAAGGAAGGGACACAGTTGATGGACAGATGCCAAATATCCCTGTTTTCATGAGGAATCAGATGTGGAACAAAGTCCTCCTACCCTAAACAGTTCTCAGATATACCCCACATCATGAGACAACGTAAAAAATAAATGAGCAAAACAGCCTTCTACAAATGCAGCATGGGCAGGAAATTCTATAGTACATTCTTTGGTATTCATTTGATTCCAAATTGCTTTGAGGAAGTTGTCCAGGGAGGGAAATACCTGGAGGCTGGGGCAGCTAGAAGTTGCTGATGTCTGGCTTTGTCACAACAGGGGGTCACACAGCTGTGTTGTACGGAAATGTGCCACATGGAGCGTGTTGGTTGGGTGGGAAGAGGAAGCTATGGGATGACTGAGCCCCATCCTATTATCTCTGAGCCCTTCTTCATGTCCCCCCATGAGGTGTGACACTTGTCACATGGCATATGAAGTGACTTACGGTTAGTTGGGGGCAGTCATCATGGTTGTAAATTCTGGATCCCACTCCCATTTGTACCTCAAGGATTCCAGAGATAGTAAAGTACATTATTTTCTCCAAGATGCATACCATTCTAAAAGATATCCCGCCAAAACAAAAATTAACTTTAATTCTAATTTGCTGCAATTTAAGACATGAATATATGCCATCTGGCATTTTGATGAGTAAGAGGTTATGTTAAAGAAGCAAGCAATAGCAGGGTGTGGTGACTCACACCTGTAATCCCAGCACCGAGAAGACTGAGGCAAGAGAATTGCTGTGAGTTCAAGACCAACCTGGGATACATAGGGAGTTCAAGGCCAGTCTGAACTGTGTAGTGAGACCCTGTCTCAAAAAAAAAAAAAATTAAGTAATAAAAATTTCAAGGCTCCAAAATCCGCTAGAAGTTTGCGGTTCAGCATTATGAAGATTTGATGAAAACTCTTAATGTAATGTGCCCCTAGTGCTTTTAGGTCCCAACCAGTTATAGAGCAGTGACACAGAAGACCCTATGTCCATGCTGGCTGCTCGCAAGGAAACCCACCTCGCTTTTTCCTGAGAAAGGCAAACATGGGCTGGACCACCATCTTTATAATAGAGCTCAGAGACCTTGCAAGTCTGTATGCCAAAACCTTATTTATTCCCCCTTGTTCCCCTGTATTCTGGACTGAATTCAGGGCCTTTGCACTAAGGTACATCCCCATCTGGTTTTGCATTTTTGTGTTGAGGGTCTTTCTAAATCTCTAAGTTTCCAGCAGTGCTGCGTTCTACCATATGGAAAGGAGACCAAAATGAGTATGTATTTTAGTTCCCTCAGGCTGCTATAAGAAAATACCACAAACTGCATGGCTTATAATCAACACACATTTATTTCTGGCAGTTCTGGCGGCTGTAAATTCCAAGAATCAGGCGCTAGTATCTGGCGAGAGCTTGCTTCCTCTTGCTGCGTCCTCATGTGGCAGAAGGGGCAAGGGGCTCTCTAAGCCTCTTTCATAAGGACAGTAACTGTGTGCTGAGAGTTCTGCTGCAACAGCAAGCAGAAACACTAAAACAACACCCAGGATCAGGCACTGATTGGGATCATTCCCAGAATATCAGACTATCAGGCCCCAATCTCTGGTGGTCTAGGGCTTATATTGGATAAGAAAGCATAAAGTGCAGAGGCAGAATGGCTTGTCAATTGGGGATTGGTTTATACAGTGTGCATCACAGTGGCCAGCTCTTTCTAAGAGACAGGAGCAACCCAAACTGGAGCAGGAACTATTACCTGGGCAACTAAGAAACTGAAGTATATGGGCTGGGGAGGGCATTTTCTGCTACACTGACATCTCCTGACCTCATCATTTCCCAGTGGCTCCACCTTCTAACATCATCATTTGAGGGTTAAGATTTAAACCCAGGAATTGGGCAGAGAACAGAGTGGAGGGATACAGTCAGCCAGACCACAGTAGTGAGCAGGACTGAAATTTTAGAAAAGAACTTCTAACAGAATTAGGAATGCATCATGCAAGTCTTAAATCTGTGCAATGTTAAACCTCAGAAGAGCACAGGGAAGGCAACAATTCTGATAGATCATGCACTTAGACGTATTTCTATAGCCTGGTAATCAGAACCCAAGTGTAGAACCAAGCCACAGTGGAAGAAATAGGACCAAGAGAATGAGATTAAACTCATCAAGTTAATCAGTAAGGACCAAAGACACACCAAAATTGCCAATTCTCATCCTAACACAGACACGTAAGGGTAAGACACAAGTACTTAACCAGCCCTCATACCAGAGATAAACACCTCCACAGTAGCAATTTGTGAAGGATTTAAAGGGGAAATTCTTACTTTTAAAAATATAGGTGTTTTTAATTTTCCTAAGATCAATATTTCTTCTTTCATTCATTTATTCAATTAATTTGTTGATTGTCTGGATGTGCCAGATGTTCTGTGAAGGTGAAAGATGCAGTGAAGACAAGCGAAGACAGCTGTGGTGTTGGTGGTCATCCACTACCAGATGCAGGAGCCACTGTAAATAAATAACTACCAGGCATCATGGGAGAATCTTTAGTAATGCTGTGACTAGGACCCCTGGCCCAAACCCCAAATGCAGTTTCCCAAGTGCACCATATTCATTTTGATCTGTAGAGTAATTAAGTTGTACTTTCTCAGTTGCTGAATGATACCTAAAGATGGTTGTTTAGTTGTTTATAAAACCAAACATTAACTACTGGACTTGGCAATGTATCTCTTCTCCTGATGCCTCCCAAGGTGGATACCTGACAAAACTTTGGAAGATACCAAAAATCATCAAAAGATAAAGAGTTGGAATTTAGCTCTGTTGCAGATCTGCTTTCTAACTTCTGTAGAACATTAGATTTGGAAGAGGCATACATATGTTTCACATGAATTAATGGCTTTTAGTTTCCTTTGATGTAAGTCGTAGAATGGAAAATTTCTCACAAAATCTCTTTCTAAGTAGTGAAGAGTCTACTGAGTTACATACATTGGCCAATGATATGATTAGGGACTTTGACCTCTTCACAAAGGAACTATATTGACCAACTAGAAATAGACTGAAGCCTCTAAAACTGTGGTCCTAAATAAACATTTCCTCTTTATAAGTTGGTTATCTTGGGTATTTTGTTTTAGGAACAGAAAGCTGACTAACACAACTATTTCTCTGCTAAAGTGGGTTTCCACCACTTACACTCCTAGAAGTGCCTTAATGTAGAGATAAAGTGCTGTTCTAGGCATCAGAAGTCTTTGAGGTGGGGTGGTACTTTGTTAACTGTCATCTTCCCTTCAATTCTCATAGACCTCCCAGTCCTTGCTACTTATCTGCACACAGACTCTCCTCTACCTGCTGTAGTAGACAGTATTTTCAACCAGCATTTTTTCATCTTTCATTCCTGACCCCTAGACTCTGTGAGCACTTTGTTCAGGATGATGAGGTAGAAAATACTATTTGGAATAAGTTTTCCAACTTGGCTCTGATGAACACTCAAAATCTGGATGGGTACCTTTTTGAGTTGATTGTATCAAAATTTTGATCCATTTAGATCCAGAAATTAGTTGTTAGTTATTTGACTGAAAAGAAAGAAGAAAAATGACTTTCCATGAACAAAGCTGGCAAGACATCTTCCTTTGTTTTTCATTCAAATTTGTCTCCGATATTTTTGCCATATCATTCTTCATTTATTCAATTGACGGTCCCTCTCTGGGTGTCAGTGAGTACAGTCATTCTTTGGTATTTGAGGAGGATTGGTTCCAAGATTCCCCATAGATACCAAAATCTGCAGATGCTCAAGTTCCTTGTATGAAGCGTCATAATATTTACATATACCATACATAATCCTCCTCCTATGTACTTTAAAATCATCTCTAGAGTTCTTGTAATACCTAATACAATGTAAATGCTATGCAACCTGTTTAGGGAATAATGGCAAGAAAAGGGCTGTGCATAGGCACAGTTTCTTTCCAGCATTTTTCATCCTGCGACTGGTTGAATTCATGGAGTGAAATCTATGGATACAAAAGGGCTAGACAAACCACAACAGGAAATAAAATGATCATGGACTGTGCGACTACTATAAAGGAGAGAAACAAGAGACCTAGGTTAGGAGGTATGGTTATGGGACTTCTCTGAGCACATGACATTGATGTGAACCCAAGAGAACAAGAAAGAGACTGGCAAGAGACAGAAACTGCAGTGGTGTGTTTTGCATGAAGGGAGTAGGGAAAGTGGCTAAGGCTCTGTTCACAATGTTCATCAGAAGATAACCTGCTGAACCTAAAATAAAACCTTTAAGCTGGATCATTCAGAAGCAAGGAGAGTGTCCTGCCTTGTTGGTTGTCAACAGCAGCACTGCCAAGAGGTGGGTGGATGGACATGATGACCTTTGAAACTGGAATCTTGAAGAATGCTGGTGACAGCTGGACAGTAAGGCATGTTTGGTGGCTCTCAGGCTGCTTCTCACTGTCTGGAGGTCAGTTCAGCATAAGCAATTTGCAAATTTTATGTTTTAGTAATAGCATTTTCAGGGATTAAACCAAGTGATGTCGATGTGACTACTAAATACCTAAGTGCCCTGTCTATGACTGCAATTAGCATTATATTAAAATGGACAGCATTTATACAGTGTCTGAACCTTTGCAAGTTAAAATGCAGTGCAGCATTAGAATGTGTCCCAGAAGGACTGCATATTTGGGCCTGCGATAAAGCAGTACATCAGAGAGAGAGAGAGAGAGAGAGAGAGAGAGAGAGAGGGAGAGAGAGAGAGAATCCCCTTCAGGAGCATGCCCCAAATGACCTAAGACTTCTCACTAGGCCCCATCTCTTAAAGGTTCTATCTGTTTTCAATAGTGCCATAGGCTGAGAACCCTGGCCTTTAACATAAGGCCTCTGGGGGGAGCACACCAGGTCTAAACCATAGCAATAATTAAGGCTTTAAAACTGAGAACATCCAACTGGCCATGTTTAGCCAAAGGTGTAGCTAGGTAGGAATCATATCAGTGGAAGACAGAGAATCCACAGCTACTTATGGGCAAATACTTAGATATCCTCAGAAAGACAGCAAGTTGAGTAAATTAGATTAATATGTAAGTATGTATGTATGTATGTATGTATGTGTTTATCCATCCATCACTCATTTAACCATGTATCCAGTTGATATAGTAATGGGAGGCTCCGGGGTACTATGATTAACTCTCGGATACAGAAGAAAAAGCAAAACTCAATACTGTTTCTCAAGAATTAGTAAAGCACAGTTGGGAGGAGCAACAAGCCTCTAAACAGATAAATACAACACAGTGATGGCTCCTTGCTGTAAGGGAATCTGTTCTCTCCCAAGAGACTTGAAGGAGAACAAGGAGTTTTCTAGGCGGAGAAAATGAAGTGGACCAGTGTAGACAGAGAAACAGACAGAGACGTGAGGGAATCTGGAAAGTTAGCAGACCATGATATTCTTATGTGTCAACCTGATTGGGTTAACGGATGCCTAGATAATTAGTAAAACATTACTTCTGGATGTGTCTCGGAAGCTGTTTCCAAGAAGAGCTGAATCCATAGACTTAATGAAGATTCACTCTCACCAGTGTGGGTAGGCATTATCCAATCTTTTGAGGCCTGAATACAACAAGAAGATAGAAGGATGTATTCTCATTTCCCCCTCCCTTGATTAGAACCTTGGAATGTTGCTTTTCTTCTGCCTTGGGACATCAGAACTCCTGGTTCTTGACTTTCGGACTGCAGGACTTGTACCAGCAACTGCACCACCCCCTCCCCATCTTTAGGCCTTTAGCCTTGGCCTGGGAACTACAGGATGAGCTCTCCGGGTATCTGGGTCTTTGAACTTGAACAGAATTACACCACTGGCTTCTCTAGTTCTCTAGCGGCAGATGGCATGTCTTGAAAGTTCTGTTTGTATAGTTGTGAGAGCAAATTATAATAAATCTCCCTTTGAACTATGTATCTATTAGTTCTGTTTCTTTTGAGAACCTGATGAACACAGAAATGCACAAACATTTTCACATAGCTGTGATGGGAGCCATGGTGAGTGCTTCAGGAGGCTGGAAGAGGAGTTACCAGATAGTTGAGGTCCTTGTTTACATTTTCAAGTAGTTTGAACTGGATCTTTTGGCCTGTGGAAATGTCTTGGAAAAGAATTACATGATTGGAATTTTGTCTATTCTACACACACACACGCACATACACTTTAAAGCAGATGAATTTGTGTCAAAGGAAGTATCGACATGGAGTTGACGTGAAATTAAAAAGTTTCTGCACAGCAAAGGAAACAACCAGCAGAGTGAAGAGACAACCTATAGAATGGAGAAATGTTTTCCAGCTATACCTTGGACAGAGGATGAATATATAGACTATATAAAAAACTAAAAAAAATTAGACTCCCCCAAAAAAGACTCAATGAAAAAACTAGGCAACTAGAGTGAACAGACACTTCTCAGAAGACATAAAAATGATCAATAAATAAACAAAAAAATGCTCCACATTCCTGGCCATTAGATAAAGGCAAATTAAATTAACACTGAGATACTATCTTACCCCAGAAAGGATGTCTGTCATCAACAAGTCAAATAATAACAAATGTTGGGGAGGCCTAAAGGGGAAAAAGGAACCCTTCTACATTATTGATGGAAATATAAATTAGTACAATATGAAAATCAGTATGGAGATTACTGAAAAAACTAAAAATAGATCCTCTCCTTCTGGATATCTTCTCCAAAGAGTTAAAGATGTCATATTATAGTGATACATGCATACTCACCTTTATAGCAGAACAACTCATAATAGCTAAATCTTGGAAGAACCCTATATATCCATTGGCAGATGAATGGATAAAGAATACTTATATACAATGAAATACTACGCTGCCACAAAGAAGGATAAATTTGAGTTATTTTAGGAAAATGAATGTACTTTTGAACCATTATATTGAGCCATTCAATAAGGCTTACAAGAATATTGCATGGTTTCTCTTATATGAAAAGTCCAAATAATAAATCCTTAAAACAGCAAAATAAAGGATGATCAAGATGAGACAGGGAGACAGATCTTTGCAAATGGCAAAAGGATCTAAAGATGGAGGGAGAGGGAAGAAGAAGAGAAGAGAAAGTAAAAATAATTAAGGTGTGCTGCGTACCTGTACCAATTCCCCACAATGAATATAATACCCCAGACTAAAGTATGTACTAATAAAAAAAGGAAAACAGAAGTTTAAGGATTATTGAGGGGGTTGCTGCAGGTTCTGTTGGTGTTCTTGACCCAGACCCCAGGGGTTCTTCATGAAAGTCACCTAAGACAATGATCCATGAGCTGATGGCTTCCTGCGGCTGTCATGCTGTCTGACTGCAGACACTGTCAAGAAGTAGGTGAGAAGTGTCAGGATGTTACTATCCCAGGAGTTGTCGGATAAGTACCCCAACTTCCTTGCTTCTTGCTGAGTGAATGCTGAGGTCCATGCAGTTTATCAGAGCCTTCCCAGAAGCACTGAGCTCTAGTTGCCCACAGCAGCATCTTAGTTATTAATGCAATTGTTGTCTCTGGAGGGTTGAATGAAGCACAGACCACAGAGAATCAGGTAAGGGAAGGTTATTGAGAAATCCAATTGAGATCAACACCTATGTGGGAAAAAAGAAAGCAGAATTAGATAAAAGTTAAACTGTTGAAGGCTCAGAGGATCCACAAGAAGCTCTAGAGCTACGTTAACCCTTCAGAGTTGAGCCATTTGAGACCAAAGTGAGGGACAAGGCTTTATATCTGCTTTCTGACTAGCCAATGCATGTTTATGCCCTCACATAGGGGACTGGTGGTAAGGCTGCTCTCTTATGCTGAAGCAATTCTTGGTGAGGGGCTTAGGTCTCAGCCAACAGTCACCAATACTTTTATCAGCTAGGACAGTGAGGGCCTCTATCCTAACAGGAAATCTTGGCTTTGTATCATAGTACCTGCTACCCTGGCTTTTCTCCCTTCCCTACTTACTTTAGCTCTTCCCTCACTCTGGGGCCATTCTCCAAATGAAATACTTGCACCCAGATTCTTGTCTCAGGGTCTGCTTTTAGGGAAATCCAAGCAAAGGCAAAATTGCACTTTTGTCCAAGAAAAATAATTTGGAAGTAGAACATACAATAGATGGAAGATTGAGAGACTAAATAAATTAAAGATAATGCCACTTTTCCAGGAGAAAATGATTAAATTAAGAAGCTATGTATGGGGGGAAAAAGAAATGGGGATGAAAGTGAAATTACCATTCATGTAAATAAGGCATGCAAAATAGAAGACTGGAATGCAGATGAGAGGCCAATTTGATTTTAGAAATTTTGTACTTGAGATCCTGGTGTGTTGTGCAAATGGAGCTGTCTATCAGTATGGACTTTAAGGTCAACAGATATAAATTTAAGAGCTAGATACATGGCAGTGATAAAGTGATACAATAGGAATAATTATAAATGATTGTTGAGAAAAAGAGTACAGAAATTTAGAAATTATTAATCTTTAAGCGTCTAATGCATACCAGATACTATGCTAGGCCTTTGGAAAAGACAAGTACTAAAAAGAGGGGAGAGGCAATTGAGAACATGACCAATACCAGATCTTCCCCTCCTACTCTTCCTTGGTATATCTACGATAGACTTCACTAGTTGTATTGAGCACATTCCATTGCTGGGACAACATATCCCACACTCAAAATTTAAAGAAGGAGAAGTTTATTTTGGCTCATGGTTTTAGAGTGTTCAGTACATGGTTGACTGACTCCTGAATGGAAGAAATGACATGGTGTAAAGCCACAGTGGAGGGAAGCTGCTCACCCCTTTGGCAGACAGGAAGCAGGCAAAGAAAAGGGAGGAGGTCAGTGACAAGAATAAGCTCTTCAGGTTATATCCCCAGTAATCCACCTCCAGCCAGGTCCCAACTCGTAACTACACATGCAGCCATGAATTCCCATGATCCAATATTCTTCCAAAAGTCCCACCTTTGAACACATGAGGCTTCTGGGGAACATTTTAGATGTTAATCGTAGCAACAATCAATCTGACGATTTTCTCTACAGAGCTTGGACTTGCCTCAGAATCTTTCCCAACACCATGCTCCAGGAAATGATTCTAATTCATCAGATTTAGGCTATGGCAAAAACACTCTTTGCTATCCTTATCACATGGCAACCAAGAAAAGAAAGATTTGCTTACAGGAGGAGGTGAGTGGAAGCCATTTTCAATACTAAAGAGACAGAAGAGAAGAAAGTCTAAAAAATCCAGCTGGGCTAAGAAAATAGGATGTTTTGTGGACCCCAAGAGAAGTTTCAGGAGAGCTTCAGGGAGCAATAAAGAGTATAGAGTTGCCTGTAATGGTGACATTCAGAGCTGCCTGCCATACTGGGAACTAGGAAGTTTGGGTATGTAATTGTTGAGTTCCTAGTTACACATTGTGATGATACAATCTGTACTCTGAGAGATAAATTAATTGGATTTTGGGAAGCTGTTTAGTTTCTCTCTGTGGAAAATTTTACTTTATCTTCCTAACCTGATTTAAGGATACAATAGGCACCTAATTTCTAAGATACATTGGATTGGACCATATGCACATTGAATTTTATTTCCCTATTCCACAACAGCATTTGGTAGATATTGGAAAAGATTTATAAAACCATCTCTAAAATGTAAGGAACTTGTAATATTTGAAATGCACTCATCAACGCAGAACAATATTTCCTGCCCTCCGTATTCTTGACATTTGACATTAAACACTTAAGATAAAACCAGAGTTGACCTGGAGATAGTTGGGCAGAGGGACATCGACACTGTGCAGCTCCAGCAATCATGTTGGCCCAGGCTGCAGGCTGAGTCTGACCTTGGGCTCATTATTTAACCTCTGGAGAATCTTTGTTTCTTCATTTGAAAAGTAAGACTCTTGGCCCTGGGAACTATAGCTGAGAGAAAGTCTACGAATTGGTCAACCCACCTTCAATCTCGAATTTATTTGGATGAGCTCTCATCAATAATTTATGCACACCTGCAGGCCAGCTCTGCAAAGAACCAAGTTTCCTTAACTTTTTCTGCTTCCAGTTGAATTAAAACCCTGTAGTTCTTTCCTTCTAATGACACCACCCAGAGTCTGTAAGTTGCAATTGATGACCTCTAAGGTACTTCCAAAGTTCAAAATTTCTAGGAAGGGGATCTTCAATATTAATTCCATGCTGGCAGCTTTCAGGATTCCTTAGTATTCTAAAAAATGTGCAAGGTTGCTGGTCCTGGGTGTCCCTGAGGAATTTAGATATACCTGTGGATCTGGTTACTGTATCAATTGGGCCACAGACAAAGGCTACAACACTCTACTTCCTGCATTGTGTGTTCACAAATTCTGATGAATACCCAAAGAGTCAAGGGAACTCCTGGCCAAGACCATTAAAATCAGTGGGTAATTTTGAAAAATATAGCAGTTCTCTGCCATCTGATAAGCCAGAAATCAGTGTCTCACATTGGTCCTTATGTTTAAGCAAATGTTGAGCACTGAATAGCTGTGGTAGGATGGGGAACAAGTCAAAAGGGCATACCTGGATGTCACCCAGAGATAACCTGCCTTGCAAGCTGAGTCCTTAGGTTAGTGAAGGGTAAGCTCTGGGTCCTTGGGCTTGTCCTGGAGCCTTTCAGCCTTGTTTCCCAGGTCTCTTCCCTCTTCTTTTATCACTGTATTTATTCTTCTAAGGCTCATTCATCTTCTGGGTGTTGCTAATGAGATGGTGCACCCCATCCATGGTACCTGAGCACCCCTGCTGGGAGCACACACCCAGAATGAAAAAACATGACTCCACCTGTCCTGCTTGGTACATGCTGCCTTTGATTTCAGGCTTGGCTATGGTTTTACCTCCCATCTGTTTGCCTGAGCTACAAACTTGGATCCACCTCAGGCTACTGAGTCCTTTCCAGGCCACTTCCCTTCTCCCTGCCACCACCTTCTGTCCATCCGAGCTCCTGTTGACTTAATTTGGACTCTCATCATCTCTTACTGAACTACTTCTGTAGCATTACTGATCTTGCCACCTTCACTTCACCCTTTTCACTGGAGTCAGAATGATTTTTCTCAAATGAAAATCACAACTGGTTTTCTCTTGCCCGTGGCCTTCCTTGGTTCAGCAGAGAAAGTCCTCACTTCTGCTCCCAGAAAAATCCTTGCATCTTCTCATGACTGTTGCCCACCTCATACATAGCGTAATATGTCATCACTTCTGTCCAGACAACTTCTTCTTCGTCATCTGTCTTGTAACTCTTGTTCATTCCTCAAGCCCAGTTGAAGTTTTTCTTCCTCTGTGAAGACATCCTTTTTCCCAAACCCTCTGCTATGGTTTGGATATGATATATCCTCTTGGGATCATGTGTTAGGACTTGGCCCTCAATGCAACAGTGTTCAGAGGTGGGGTTTGGGAGAAGTAATTAGATCATCCATTGATGAGTTCATGGCTGAATGGGCTATTAGGAGGTGGACCTCAGTTGGTCAATGGAGGTATATTTTTGAAGCATATATCTTAAATACAGCCCCTTCCTTTCTCTGGCTCCTTCTATCTCTGCCCCATCTGCCATGAGGTGAGCAGCTTTTCTCTGCTGCACTTTTCCATCACGATGTTTTGCCTCCGCACCAAGCCCAGAAACAGTGGAGCCAGCTAACCATGGACTGAATCCTCTGAAATAATAAGCCAGAATAAATCTTTCATCCTTCATATTTTCCTTGGGTATTTTGTCACAGTGACAGAAAGCTTATTAAAC
>RJWT010011594.1:0-23153 GCA_004365215.1 Cuniculus paca
CCAAAAATAACTGTCATTATCTGTGAAAATTTTCCTCATCCTCCTTCTTTGTGGGAGGTAGGGGGTATGAGTTTGAGGGAAAAAGATTAAGTAAAAATGATTATTCAACTGTTTAGTTTTCCAGGATTATTAGTTTATCTTTTCTCTAATCTCATGTAACATAATTGGTTAGTAATCCAGAACTTTCTGAGCCTGCATAGAGGTATAACTGTATTTAATGCAGTAATGTGCAAGTGATAGTTTTGAGTTTTGTGAAAGTGAAATTGAATTTTGTGATGAGTGGATGGTGGATAATTATGTAGATAAATGATATTGTGTACTGAATTATCAAAGGTTATTATAACTGTGGTTTTCTGCCCAATTATTATGATTATTAAATATAAGTGTTATACAAATTTAAAATATTAGTAATCACACTGGTGGTGTGGCAAAGTGGTAGATCAAACTGAATGGCACAATGCCCTGGATTTGATCACCAGCACTACAAAAATAAAATAGTCTGTCATCATTTAAGTTTTAAATTACTATAATGTCCTTACAATCTTTTACTAAATTGGTCAAAGATGCTATGTAGACTCACTGTAAGTTCTGAGTACTTTTTTTTTCCTTATTATTGGGGACTGAACCCAGTCAGAGCCCTTGTTGTTAATTTGTTGTTAATTCAAACCCTTGCTGGGTTTGAATTTATGAACCTCTTGCCTCAGCCTCTCAATACTGGGATGATATGTATGGACCATTATGCCTGGTTTCATTTCTATATTTTAAAAAATAACCTCTTTTCTCACTTTTATTTTTGTTCTCAGGTTTTGCAAATCGTTTTTCAAAACCCAAAGGACCACGGAATCCACCACCATCTTGGAATATTTAATACAACTCTGGATTTATAAGAATATAGGCCGAATATGTTTTTGTGTCCGCAAATACAACTATTGGCTAGCTAAAATAAGTGCTGTACATTCATAATATCATAAAGAAGATATGATAATGTTAATAGCTTTTAAAAGAAAAATCAATATGCAAAAAATCCAGAAGTTTTGCATTTTCCAGTCATTTACACTGGGTTGGAAATTGTAGATTAAAAAGTTCATCATTTGAGTTTATGAAGAGAATGCTGTATGAGGAACATTTTAAAAATGGATTTATTTTACTTTTGGAAGTTATTCCATTTTAGTTTTTTACATAAGTATAAATTTTTGTTTTGTTTTGTTTTGTTTTGTTTTGTTCACTATGTTACCCAGGCTGGTCTAGACCTCTTGGAAGCAAATGATCCTCCTGCCTCAGCTTCTCAGCGCATAGTGTGTTACCATGCACGATTGAAATATAAAGTTTTTTTCAGTCTTTTCTGAGAGTAAATACTCTACATGTGTGTGGTACATAATGTTTACATTCTTTGTCAGAAGTTGGTATGTGTAAAAGGTTTTATAAGAAATGGATCTCAAATTTCTACATGGTCAGAGTATAATACAAAACTTTTATTTTTTCAATCTTGTAGTTGCAGTATAAAATTACTGCTTGTGATAATGCCTATTCTCTGGGGGTTATTTTTGCCTACATGGAGTCATATATCTTTCCAAATGTTGTGGAAGATTGGAGTAGTAAAAAAAAATTATATTTAAGAGAATCAGATGTACAAATAACAGTTTTTTTTGTAACTTTTTATTCGCATATATCAACTAGCAAGACAGTCAACTACATTCCTGCTATGTTTTAATCTCAACTACCAATTCGAGAAAAACAACAAAATTGCAACCTTTGGGTGGAATTTTCTTTATATAGAAGGTCGTATATAAACGTGCCATTTCTATACAACCAACCATTTAAATTTCTGCATATGGATTTGCATTAACACAATCTGGCATTCCAAATCTAATTTTATGTAGCAAATAAGTTAGTAGAACAGTATGATTTGAAAGGATTCACTTTACTTACCCTAATGATTTAACATCTCTTTATTTAAAAAGTTTATTTATAACTTTTAGAAACAGTATTTTCTGTTTTTTTATTAGGAAGCCTACTGATAGAGTAAATTGAATGATGTTATTACCTGTCTATTGTAGTACAATGTACCCAATAGGTATCAATAAACTTGTTTTGAAACTAACTTCATTGCGGTAGTGTTCACTTAGTTTTAAGCAATTCTCTTAAGAATTAGTGGTATCAAAGTAGTAATCTGTCTGCTGACTACATCCTTGCAACCAATTACTTTCAAATATCGTTGTTAAAGACCAAATACCTTAAAAGAATCCTAGTTAAAAGCTACAGTGGCAAAATTCTACATGAATTTCCCTTGGTGAAGTGACGATTTTGGGAGAGTTCGCAGGGAAACACGCCTTTCAAATTTATGCGACCTTACACTTAGGATTTGAAAAAAAATCTATGAAAAAGTTAAAACATGCTTCTCCACCTAGGATTTTTCGCAGCTGTAGAAACATATTCAAAGTGAGTGCCGGGTTCCCTGGGCTGCCCAGCAGGTCATGCACCTGTCCGGTTCCGTCTGTAGCTGGAACCACAGCAATGCCCGGTAGGTGCTTCCAAACATTTCTAAACTGCAGCCCTATTGCATGTCTTGGCAAAAGCACCGTCATTTTATGTAATAGTAAATCCTCTTTCTCCCTTTATCGTTTGTCAAGGGACAAGGCCAGAGATACTTTTACCTCACAGAGAGTATCAGAGAAACAAGACACTTGGAAGTCACTATGGAAACCACCTATTTGGTGTAAAATGACGAAGTGACGCAGGAGGACGATAACGTGAGCGCGACGCCCGACTCGCAGAGCCATTAACAATGTTTGTGCCGTTAAGGCGGTTGGCGGCAACTCGGCGGCCGGCGGCCGTTGCGTCGCAGCCCGAAGCGTGACTCGGCGCACGCTCCCTCCCAGCTCCTCCACTCAGAGCCGGGGACGCGGCGGGGGCGGCGGAACTACCGGTCCCACGCGTCTTTGCGCGGCCCAGGGCGCTTTACAATAGAAGCTCGGTGGGAAGGCCTGCGGAGCTCTGGGAACTGCCGCTTCCGGCATGTTCAGCTCCGCTCCGAGTACTGCCGACAAATGGAGGGAGAAGGAGAGACTCCAATGCCCAGAGGGCCGTGCGCGAGTGGCGCTTGCGCGGTGCGCGGACGGGGGGGCGGTCGGGCCATTTAAATGTGTGTTTGTGGGTGAAATGGCTGCGCAGGTCGGAGCAGTGCGCGTAGTACGGGCGGTGGCGGCGCAGGAGGAGCCGGACAAAGAGGGGAAAGAGAAGCCCCACGCTGGGGTTTCGCCGCGGGGAGTGAAGCGGCAGCGCCGGGCAAGCAGCGGGGGGTCCCAGGAGAAGCGGGGGCGACCGAGCCAGGACCCCCCTCTCGTTCCCCCTCACCGGCGGCGTCGCAGCCGCCAACATCCCGGGCCGCTGCCGCCAGCGAATGCAGCACCAGCCGTCCCGGGCCCTGTGGAGCCTCTGCTCCTGCCGCCTCCGCCGCCACCGTCTCTGGCCCCTGCCGGGCCCGCTGTCGCCACCCAGCTCCCGGCCCCGGGCACCTCGGCCCTCTTCACCTTCTCGCCCCTGACGGTGAGCGCGGCCGGGCCCAAGCATAAGGGCCACAAGGAGCGACACAAGCACCATCACCACCGCGGCTCTGATGGCGAACCCAGCTCCTGCGTCCCTGGCGATCTCAAGCACAAGGACAAGCAGGAAAACGGCGAGGGGACTGGAACGATGACTGTGGTGAAGGCCCCCAAGCGAGGTGAGAGCGGTCGAACTGCCCGGGGTCGGGCTTGAGGTCCTATAGGTTCCGTATTCCGCCCCTTTAGTACTGAAAGACTCCCCAGTCCCTAACCCTGCTTATCTCCTGCTCCTCTGCTCCCTTGAGCCCCTCGGGTGGACCTTCGCTTTCTGGCTGTTGACACAAGTCTGACCTAATTGAGGCTTCTTGCTCCGAGGCTGAGCTGTCAGTTACCAACCCCCTTTCCAGTCCCTCGGAGCCTAGAAACGTTTGTTTTCAAATTCGGCAAGGTTTCCGCGCCGCGCGGTCCTCGGTTTGGAAATAGTGGATGGGGTACTGAAAACTGCTTTTCTGAAGTAAAGGCGCGTCGCTAAAACCTTTCTCCTTGTTGTGTTTTTGTTTTTTGTTTTTCCTGGAAATCTTTGGTTTTTACTTCCACCCCTCTACCTCCGCCCCCAAATTTTCATAGGTCTGGTTCGGGGCGTTTATGAATTATTACAGAGGCTTCTGCAAGGTAAAGGAATCAAACACAATTTATTTTCCTTTTTACCTAGAGATAAAACTAGTTTAAAATTTTTTTTTTTTTTACTATTTTAACTCTTGGGATAGGGATAGAAAAGGTTTTCTGTCCTATTTGGTCCTAGGAAATACGACCAGTGCCTCTGAAAAGAGGTAGGAGTGCAGTTGATAGTAGAGGTAAGAATTCCTGTTGTATTTTATTTTGTCTAGCACAATTTGAATAGCTATGTAATTCCAATAATCTTCAAGAATATTTAACCCAGGAAATGTAGGACTATTTAATCAAACATGAATTCTAGGGAAATTAAATTGGTTTCCTGTTCTCAAGTACTCGTGCCATTTATTTATATTCCATGTGGATGAAGTGAAGTATGCTTTTGATTGTATCATTCGTTTTTGCTTTGTATGTGATTTTAAATCATTTATTGTGATTTTTTAAGATTTTAAGATATTTCTGTGTCTTGCCACTGGGCCAGTTTGGTTATTATATTTTACTGAACCAGTCTTTCAATCTAAAGTTTTGGGAGCCTTACATTCTTTCCACATACTTGATCTTAGGGCCAACTGATTTTTTTGTGTGCTACTGTACCTCCAATAGTGCTATTACAAATAATTGCTCAGTAAGTATTTATTGAATAGAAGTAAATATTATTTCGATTTGTCCAGATCTCATCCTCAGAAATAGAATTTATGCCAAGCTGACAGGTTGGAACATTGATGGAATGATCATCAATGTGGAATGATGTTTTTTCCTTTATTGTTACCTTTATTCTTCACTTTCTCTGCGTGTGTGTGTTGTGTGTACACATGCAAGTGTGTATATGTATTCATTCATCCAAACAGAGCTAGGTGGGATCTTAGCCATCATTTATTTTGAATTTGTGTTATAGAAGAGAAAACGAAGGCCCAAAATAGTGAGGAGACTCATCAAATCACAGTAAACTAGTACCAAGTACAAAAATTAAGAAATTTTTAAAATGTAAAAAAATTTAAAATCATTGGCACAGCGGTGTGGAACTAAGATTTGTAAATCTTGGTTCAAACTTCATCCCTAAGCTGCATGATTTTGTTTTCTTTCCTTATTTTTCCCACTCTTTTGCTTACATTTTTTCCTGTGCTTGATACTACATTGGCAGTAGCTGATTCTAAATCAAGAATCTCTTACCGAGCTCCATTTTATAGGTAGATGGCGGTAGTGATGTGTAGTAATTCACAGTGTACTTCTCTGAAGATTGCACAAGTCCCATGTTCTTTTAAAAGGGAAATTAAAAACAAGTCTGAAATCCAGTATTGATGGATAGAACTGATAGTACTGATGGATAAAATGGAAATTTTTATATTTCTGGTATCTAGCGTGGTAGCCATATGTGGCTCTTGAGCAGACTTGAAATGTGGCTAGTGTGACTGAGAAAGTGAAATTTTAATTGTCTTTAATTCTGATTTATAGTTGGTCATACATGGCTATTGGGTACCACAGCTTTCAACATTTGTAGTTTACTAGTATGTGAAGAGAAATAGGTTAAGGTGAGGAGGCCATTTAAGCATTTTAACTTTTGGCTGGGAGATTGTTGCAGTGTATACCCAAACTATATTATTGGAAAAAGAATTTAGAAACATTTTGTAAAAACTACCCTGTAGTAGTCTAGATACTTGACTTGCATTGACATTTTAAAAGTTCTGAAAACTGTTCAGAAAAACTGGTTTAACTGTTGCTTAGTCCCAGTTTTTACACAACCACTTGATACTTTTTTTTCCTCTCTGAATATGTTTATTTTTGTTACCTTCATACAAGAGACATGCCTCTATAGTTAATCTGAACTTAAATTGTGGCTCTTCCACTTTAACCTTTCTTTTTAGCCTCAGTTTTCCTGTCTGTAAAAATGGGTTGTGGTATTTCATTTATAAGGCTGTGGCGTGAATTAAATGGAGCAGTGTATGGAAAGAACTTAAATATTGCTTGGCTCATGGTAGGCACTTAATTAAAACTGGCTTTTTTTTTTTAATAACTGGTCTTTGAAACAACTCTAAGATTAATAAGGAGAGTGGGTAGATTTGTTGTTTACAGAGCTGTATCTTCCCTTTGCTTATCCTCCAATTTTTAGAAACTATTTTAACTTTATTTTGAGATAATTACAGATTCATAGGAAATTGCAAAAGTAGTGCAGTGAGGTCTTTACCTTCCACCAGTTTTCCTCAGTGGTTACATCTTACATAACTGTTGTATAATACCAGCACCAGGAAATTGACGTGGTACAATGTGTATGTGTAGATTTATGCCATTTTATCACATGTAGATTAGTGTAATCACCACTGCTATCAAGATGCAGTACTAGTCCATGTCCACAAAATTCCTCTGTGCTGTACACCTTTATAACCTTAGATACTGTCTTGTTTTCTCTACCCTCCCCACCGTGCCCAACCTCTGGCAACTGCTAATCTGTTTTTCATCTCTGTAATTTTGAGAACATATAAATGGAATCATACAGTATATAATCTTTTGAAGTTGGCTCTTTTTCTTTCAGAATATTGTCTGCGAGACCATTCACATGGTGTATATATCAATAGCTCTTTCCCTTTCATTCCTGAATAGTATTCCATAGTATGGGTACTTTTGTTCTCCTGTTAAACTGTTTGTCTATTGAAGAACATTTGGGTTCTTTCCGGTTTGGGGCTATTATGAGTAAAGCTTCTATGAACATTTTTGTGTAGAAGTAAATTTTCATTTTTCTGGGGAGTGTGATTCCTAGATCATATTTTAAGTACATATTGAGGTTACTTTTTAATATTTATTTATTTTGTCATTTTGAGACGGTCTCGCTCTTCAGTTCAGGTTGGCCTTGAGCTCACTTTGTAGCCCAGGCTGGTCTCGAACTTGCAACGATTTTCTTGCCTCAGCCTCCTGAGTGCTGCGATTACAGGAGTGAGCCACCACGCCTGGCTTAGATTACATTTTTAAACATGTTACCGTATTATTTTCTAGACTTTCTGTACTATTTTATATTCCCACCAGTAATGTTTCTCCAAATTCTTGATAATATCTGGTGTTGTCTCTTTTTATTTTAGCTGTTTAAATAGATATATGGAGATACCATGATCTTAGCTAATGATATCAACTTTCCATGTCATTATTTTCCATTTAAATATTCTAAATAATCAGTAAACTAACTCTTTATATTGTTTGCCCACTTTCTTGTAAAGTTGTTTTTTTTAAATCGTGGTTTGAGACTTCTTTATAGATTACATGTATAAGTCCTTTGTCAGTTTAGGTGGTTTGCAAGTACTTTCTTCTAGTGCGTTGTCTTTCATCTTAATCAAGTTTTAAATTTTGTTCAAGTTCAATCTATTTTTTTTTCTTTAAGGAATCATATTTTTGGTGTCATGTCTAAAGTCCCAAGGATTTCTTTCTTTTTTTCTAAAAGTTTTATAATTTAAAAGTTTACACATAAATATGTAAATCTGTGAACCACTTCAGTAATTTGAGTGGTTCCTTTTGAGTGGTGATTCCTTTTGGACAGGCATTGAGCTTTTAGCACTTTTTGTTGAAAAGATAATTCGTTTTCCATTGAATTACTTTTGTACCTTTCTCAAAATCAGTTCTACTGCCTCTTTGTACAACTAGTTAGGTAAGAGTTGGTTTTTACATTTTAAATGGTTAGGAAAAAAGCTCCCAACACATGAAAATTACATGCAATTCAAAGTCAGTGTCCAGAAATAAAGTTTTATTAAAATACAACTCTGTTCACTCATATATGTTGTCTATGGCAGTTCTGCACTAATGAAACTGTACTAGTAGCAGTTGACACAGAGCATATGTCCTGCAAAGTCTGCTGTTTGGTTCTTCACAGAGTTTGCCAACCTGAGTTTAGCTATAAGACATTCCTACACACTGACCTCACCAGTACTCAATCCAAATTCATCTGTAGGTTAATTACAGATCATTATGGTATCAGGCATTTGGAGTTGCTCATAATTAATTGAAACAAACATTTAATCTATAAATGTTAGGGTAAACTTGCTTCATTTGTAAAATGGGAAATAAAGTGATTTTCAAAGAGATGAAGTGACATTCTTGAAATTTTCTAGTTGATGGTAAAACTGAATATTAAACTCAGTTTTTTTTTTTTTTTGCGGCACCAAGGATCAAACTCATGACCTCTCGCTTGCCAGGTTGGCACTTAGGCCTCTGAGCTAAATCCCCAGCCCTTGTCTTTTTGAGACAGGGTCTCATTATGCCATTCAGGCTGACCTTGAGCTCACTTTGTAGCCCAGACTGGTCTTGAACTCGCAGTGATCCTCCTGTCTGAGCCTCCCGAGTGCTGGGATTACAGGTGTGCGCCACCACGCCCTGCTCTGAACTCAGTTTTTTGTGCCAGTGTCCACTGGTAGGTTTTTGTCTTTCTGCTATACATGTTGGGATTGACAAGTTAATGAAAATATATTAAATTTTTTTCAAAAAGTATATAATATGTTTGAGTCTTTTGAGAATTACATGTCCTTTGAAATCTTAATTTCCTTCTCCGTGTTACTGCTCACAAAAGCATAAATATATTTCCTCAAAAGCCATCAAAAGAAAATTGATACTTTTATTCTTGATTGGTAAGTTTTAAATTTTAATATTTTTATGTGTTTTTAGATTGGGGAAATGATTTCCTAGCTTTCTGCTTCATTCTGTCATTTATTGTTACTAAATGACAGGATTGCTCATACATATACACATGTATGTCAGCTTTCCTTTCTCATGCTTTTTTTGCCTTTGACTAACTGCCTTACTGGTGTCACAGGGAAAATGTTCCTGAGTCAGAAGTTAATAGAAATTTTCTGTAATGTCAGAAAGGTGTTGGCAGTTTATTTTGTTTTTGGTTGTACTGGGATTGAACCCAAGGTCTTTACACTGAGTTAACATCTTTAGCCTTCCTTTAAAATTTTTTATTTTGAGACAGGGTATTGCTAAGTTGCCCAGGCTGGGCTTGAATTCACAATCCTCATTTGGCAGGAGTTTTAAATTTGAAAATTTGATTGTTTTTAGTGATAGGAATGGAGAATTGTGGGAATTATAATGTGAATTGAAATAAGCAGGTAATCTCATCAGATCAATAATTTCAGGAGCTGATATTTTTCCTCTAACCAGAGAAGGGCAAAAAAATGGCATGAAAACTTGTGCTTAATATAAATAATGCCATCTTTGTGTTTGTGCAGAATTATGTAATGGGCACTAAGTAAAGTATTTGTTGAGTAAAGTAATACTGCCTTTATTAGAGATTTTTCCCACGTCACCTCAAGTCCATTGATTGTCAGTGAATAATCTTAGTTGATCATCTGTGGGAGTGTCGTGTGGAGAGGTTGACAGGAGAGGCAGCAAGAAAGTGTAGTGCATCCTACTGGAAGAGTTTGAAATTTAGAGTTAAGACAAATGAATTTCAATTGTACCTATCACCTTTGAGAACTATTATAAAGTTACATTTCTTGTTTCAGGTTTTTTTTTTCCTGAAAAAGGAACCTTTCCTTAACTCCAATCTAACTGTAAAAGCATCTACTCATACATAGTACCCTCTAGATTTCATACTCTGTCTCCAGAATTCAACTATTTGGGGGTATTAAGTATTTATGTTCTAGGATTATGCCAAGTGCTTTACATTTGTTTTTCACATACTCTGCTTCACATACTTTTTCATATACTAATCTTATGAGGAAATACTGTTGTTAGCTTCCATTTATCAGTGACAAAGTGGAAAGATAGTTTAAAAAGGTTATTCTGCCTCATTCATTGTTGGTGGGAATGCAAAATGGCATACTGTATTTTGGAAGACAGTTTGGTCGTTTCTTACAAAACCAAACAATACTCTTACTATTTGATTAAGCAGTCACACACCTTGGTGTTTACTCAAAAGATTGAAAGTGTTCACACAAAAGCTTGCACATAGAGATTTATAGCAGCTTTATTTATAATTGCCAACACTTGGAATTTGCCAATATGTTCTTCAGTAGATAGATGGATAAATTGTGGTATATTCAGATAGTACTAAAAACAAATGAGCTATGTAGTGAAAAGACATAGAGTAACCTTAAATACATATAACTAAGTGAAAGAAGCCAGTCTGAAAAGGCTACAATACTGTATAATTCCAATTATATGACGCTAAGGAAAACACAAAACCATGGAGATGATGAAAAATTGGTGATTGCTCGTAATGAAGGTGCAGGGATTTATGAATATTCAGATCACAGATTTTTCAGGCTGTGCCACTATTCTGTGATACTATAATGGTGGATCCATTTCATTGTACATTTGTCCAGACATACAGAATGTGCAACACCAAGAGTGAACCCTAATATAGATTATTGAACTCTGGGTGATAAAAGTGTATCAATGTATGTATCACTGTTGAGGGAGTTTTGATAGGGAGGGAGGTTATGCATGTACAGAGACTTGGACACGTGGGAAATTTCTGTACCTTCCTGTCAGTTTTGCTGTTAACCTACTATTGTGCTTTAAAAAAAAGCCTTTAAATGGAAAAAAAAAGTTATAATAAGTGGTAGAACTAGGGTTTCAGTTCTAGCCAGTCATTCATAAACATCAAGGGGTGGTGGTCATAAAGCAGTGTTAAAAAAATATGCTGGTTCACAAAGTTAGAAGACTGGGTGATTTTTTGTTTTTCCTTTTTATTTAGGGTTTTGTGTAGAACTGGGAGAACTCTTTAAGACCAAAAAGAATTTACTTTGAAGAAACAACTTTAGTTCTTTTCTCTATCATGAGTATTAAAATGTTAGTGATTTTTATTGTTTTACTTTGCTTATGCACCATGATTTTTAGATATCAAAGGTACCACATTTTTTTCCTAAAATATAGCTCAAATATAAGAATGGTGTTACGAGCTGGTCATGGTGGCACATGCCTGTAATCCCAGCTATGCAAGAGGCTGGGGCAGGAGGATCACAAGTTTGAGGGTAGCCTGAATAGCTTAGTGAGAGCTTGTTCCAAAATAAAAAAAATAAAATAGACTGGGAGTGTAGTTTAGTGCTCTGTAATTAAGTCCCCAGTACCAAAAAGAAAAAAAGGATGATGTTATGAATTAAAGTTTGGTAATTTGGGAACTAATTTTTTGTAACACTGGAAACTTTCTAATAGTATGATACTAAATTATGTTATGTGGTAATTGATAACATTAGCATATTGAGGATTTTACTGATAATGTCATCTATTAATCTACATATAGATCTACATATAGAAAAACAATTTGTTTTTCAAATCAATGTTTGTGTCTTTCTCTGTAGAATCACACACTTTATTTTGAGTCTCACAGCTTGATAAGTGAAAACTTTGCTTATCAGAGGTGTTGTGTAAAGAACCTTTCTGTAAAGAACTGGTGTCAAAGATGGGGATATAGCTCAGTGGTAGAGCTTGTGTAACACGTGCAATGCCCTACTTTGCATCCCCAAGATCTCAACAACAACAACAGAAACTAATGTCAGTACATTTTAGCTTCTGCACTATGGGGAAATACTCAACATGTGACTACCCAAACACATTCCCTGTTGGAAAACTAAAACACTAGCAAAAAATGTTAAGATTGTGAAGCTATTAGACAATGACTTTTAAATAATGTCTTAAATTCAAGGCCAGGCAGTTAATATCTTTCTCATGAAGCAATAATGACCAACTTTATGTAATAACCTTCAACAAGTTGTGGATACTTTCCTTTCTTTAAGTGCTTTGCTTCTATTTCCCTCTAGATTCTCACTTGTCTGGTTCATCTTATTATTTAGGACTCAGTCTAAATGTAAATGTCACCTCTAAAAAGAACTTCCTCAGAGTTTAGAGCCATTCTCAGTTGTCACCATAATTCAAGAATAAATTTTGTTTGTTCATGGAAGTTCATCTTACACTAGAAGTATAAGAGGAATAGTTTCAAATTTCTGTACAAATGCAAGTTTTCTCAGCTTGAGAAGTCAGCATTTGAACAGCAAGAATGAGGATGGAGATAGATGGAAAGATCATGTGGAATATGAGATTATAATCAATTTAGGATCCTTTTCATTTCCTTGTATACTTTTTTTTTTTTTAGTTGGGTTGTGGTGGACTAATTGAATGGTTTTCATGTAAAGAGTTTTGGAATAAAACTTGAATTGGCCATGTTAGAAATATCACTGGTAAACTGATAGTTTTGTGGAAAACGTGTTACAATCAAAGCAGTTCCTTGTTGGTGTTAATGTCAGTGGCAGATCTAGGTCACAGTTCGTCATCTGCATACCAAATACCTCTTTTGAAGCTTAAAGTAACAAGATCTATTCAGGTATATTTTCTCTCCCTTTTTCTTGTGAAATTGCTAAAACATTTAGTAGAGGATAATTTAGACAACTATTTTTAAGTCAGCGTAACCTTAGTATTTAATAGAATTTATTTATTTGGAACAATTTGGTACTGGGCAAGGTAGATTAATTTTATTTGGTAAGAAATAGAATGACTTATTGAGCGTTCCCTAATTATCAAAGATGCAGTTGTATATAGAATGAAACACTGTATTTTCTCTTATCAGAGTAAACATTCTGATTGCACGTATATTTTGGTGTATGATCTTAGTTTAATTTAAGTAATATTTGCAAATAAAAGATTTTCTTTCTTTTTTTTTTTTTTTTTTTTGCGGCACTGGGGATTGAACTCGTAACCTTGTGCTTGCCGGGCAAGCACTTAAGCCACTGAGCTAAATCCCTGACCCCAGTAAAAGGTTTTCCTTTTTTTTTTTTTTTTTTTCTTGAGTCAGGGCCTCACTATGTTATTCAGGTTGGCATTGAAGTCACTATGTAGCCCAGGCTGGCCTCGAACTGCAGTGATCTTTGTGCCTCTGCCTCCCGAGTGCTGAGATTACTGGTGTGCACCCCCATGCCTGGCTCTTTTTGTTCTTAAAAGCAGATACTGAACACAATGAAAATTATTTGACGTCTTGATACTTGAAAGTATTTGAGTTGCCCATTAAAATATTTAGGAAGTTTTCTTACTGAATTTTGTGATTTGGAGTGATCTTATATACTCAACTATCATATACTGTATTTACATATTATACCAAATTCTTTACTGTAAAATGTATTGTCTTATTCTTCACAGAGCTAATAATAGGATTGGAGTATCTGTGTAAACGTTGAATTACTTGAATTATATCAGAAATACAATTATTTGATGGGTAAACTATATGGTAAATGCTAGACCAAGCTTGGAGATAGGTATATGCCTGAGATTTAATCCTAAAGATGTTTTGCTAGGTAGATCTTCCAACTAGTACATAGAAGAGGCCATTTTATTTTTGACTTGTCAATCAATGGTAATTCTTTTAAAAATTAAAAATTTTGAATTGTAAAAGCAATATGTGTATTATGGAATATTAGAAAGTACAGTTAGGCGGAAAACAAACTAGACATTTATACTCCTACTATCTATAGATAACTAGAATTAATACCTTGGTATATATTCCTCCAGATATTTTTCTGTGATTATAAATATATGAGGGCTATATGTATATATATATATGAAATCAGTCAGTCAATCTATCTCATGTACAGATCAAGCAGACCTTTTTCCTTTCTTTAAGTGCGCTTCTATTTCCCCTAGATTCTCACTTGTCTGTCTGATTCATCTTATTATTTAGGATTCAGTCTAAATGTAAATGTCACCTCTAAAAAGAACTTCCTCAGTGTTTAGAGCAGCCTGCTTATCACTACCTGGTACGTTCTTTTTCTTGTCCAACTGTATTGTAAGGGTACAGAGAATAGGGATTGTGTCTGCCTTAGTTAGTACCATATTCCTAGTGCCCAGAAGTATATCTGAAAAGTATATGGTAGGTACTTAATAAATGTTCAAATGAATAAATGTGTAATGTAAATATACGTGTTAAGTGGATACATGTGTTAAATGCTCTGGAAAGGTAAGATATACATCCCTTATATTAAATATATAATAACACAGGGTATGATTAAATGGTGTGATGGGGGGAGTACAGTTGTTAAGGAGCATTTGGCAGTATGAACTGTTGCTACATACTCCCTTAGGTGGTGAAGAGTTGTTAGAATAAGACTTCCTAGAAGAGTGAAAATACTTGTATATAAGTCAGTTCTTTTCATCTGTAATATATAATGATTGGGTAATATTTTTAGTATGTAACTATCAGAGTTTAATCAGTCTGTTTAATAATATCTGTTACTAGGCATTTAGAGGATTCATTTTTGTTTTAAATTCTATCAATGGATATTTTTATTGATTGCCAATTACTTTCTTAGGTAACTTCGTCTTGGAAATAGGTCTGAGTATAAGTATTTTCAAGACTTTTGATATGTTACCAAATTGCCCTCTGAAACTTGTATCAGTTTATACTTCTAACAACAGTATTTTAAAAATGACCCAAAAACAAAAAATCCCACAGTAAAACTTATGATAATTTGACAGGAAAAATGATATTTTACCTGCGTATGGTGGTATATACCTATAACCCCAGCATTTGGGTGGCCGAGGTAGGAGGATTGCCACACAGTGAATGCCATCTTGAGCTACATAGTGAGCTCAAGACTATCCTGAACAACACAAGACCCTGTCTCAGAAAACAAACAAATAAAATCAACAACCCCCCACCAAGGTATCTTATGGTTTAATTTGCCTTTGTTTGATTTACCTTACATGTACCATAATAATTTATAGACTGACAACAAAATGTGAGATATGACACTGCTTCAGTTGAGATTTTACAGTAACCATTTCAAACATTTACACTCAGGTAAGGTTAAATTATTTAGTAAATATACTATCTGAACAGCAAGGTTACTAAATAAATGTTCCATACAATATGGCACATATAAAGTTAATTTTGATTGTAAGTCATATTAAGTTATATGCTACCCTTGTAAATATCTGCTTTTTTGGTGATGCTAGTGATCAAATATGGGGCCTTGTTCATGTTAAGCATACAGTCTACCACCTAACCAAACCCCGAGCCCCTTGTCACTTGTTTTTTAACATAATTTTCAACTCAGAATGTTACCTTTTTTAAAGATCTTTGTCTCACTTATTTGCTAAAATGTAAGTTGTAATGGCAAATTCTGAGAAATTGAGAGGTGGCTATTTAATTTGAGATCACGTACCTTAAGAAGCTTGTATGTTGGCACTAGTCCTAGCAACTAACTTCTTTTTAATTATTGTGGCCAGAAACACCAGATGAAAATGGTAAAACCCAGAGAGCTGATGATTTTGTCTTGAAGAAAATAAAGAAGAAAAAGAAAAAGAAACACCGAGAGGACATGAGAGGAAGACGCCTTAAAATGTACAATAAGGAAGTACAAACCGTCTGTGCTGGCCTGACTCGCATCAGTAAGGAAATTGTCAACCAAGGACAAATAAATAGCACTTCAGGAGTTAATAAGGAGTCCTTCAGGTATCTGAAAGATGAACAGCTGTGCCGATTAAATTTGGGCATGCAAGAATATCGGGTACCCCAGGGAGTACAAACACCTTTTATGACTCACCAGGAACATTCTATTCGTAGAAATTTCTTAAAAACAGGTACTAAATTTAGCAATTTTATTCATGAGGAACACCAGTCCAATGGTGGTGCTCTTGTCCTTCATGCTTACATGGATGAACTCTCATTTTTGTCTCCAATGGAGATGGAGAGATTTTCTGAGGAGTTTCTTGCTTTGACATTCAGTGAAAATGAGAAAAATGCTGCTTACTATGCTTTAGCAATAGTGCATGGAGCAGCTGCTTATCTCCCAGACTTTTTGGATTACTTTGCTTTTAATTTCCCCAACACTCCAGTGAAAATGGAAATTCTGGGCAAGAAAGATATTGAAACAACAACCATTTCAAATTTTCACACTCAGGTAAGGTAAAATTATTGTTACGTTATTTAGTAAATATACTATCTCAACAGCATTAACTGCCTTCTGTTGCATGGCACACTGCGATGATAAAGGCATTGCAAATTGTCTGTTCGTCCAGTTGTAAAATCTTAATTGCTGAGGACTTTTGGGTGGGCGTTTTTCTTGAAGAAATACTTTATAAGTGTCATGCATCATTAGAAGTTTTTTGGAACACGGGTTGAAAATGAATTGTCTTTCACAGATCAGGCAATGTTTGTGTGGAAGATACTTAGATTTCGTAGCCTTGTAATAATTTTGGTCAAGACTTATATCAAAATAGAACACAAGGGTGTTGGCATAGTTACTTGACAGGCCTTTGCTGGTTTTGTTTCTCCTCTTCAGTAACTTGTTGGCAGTCTATCCCAGAAATAATGCCCCATTTATGTGACTTGGGAGTGTCACTAGGAAGGCCGCCGTAGCCTCTGCTCCTCTGCCTATGCACTGTTGAAGGTAAAGACATTTTTGAAGCCTTGCTTGGGCAATTAGGCTTAAGTCAGCAGGGAAGTGTTGCCTTTCTAAACTGGTCATTAGGATAACATTTTTTTCAGTGAAGTTATTTTAGGGCATTAAAAAGACATTAATAATGTGTCCTACTTTTTTCTTGCTTGCTTTTCTCATAAGGATTATGAATGTAAGTGGTCAGCTCTACTTTTTATGGTTAATATTATAAATTTGAGTTTAGTGAAGATGACTTCACTTTTTAGAGATGATTATTATAACTTTTTTTTTTTAGATTATCTAA
Source organism: Cuniculus paca (assembly GCA_004365215.1). NCBI lineage: Eukaryota > Metazoa > Chordata > Mammalia > Rodentia > Cuniculidae > Cuniculus > Cuniculus paca. Next base: position 16,860 of record RJWT010011594.1, read on the forward strand.
TTTGCTGCCTTTCTTTTAAGTTTTTTTTTTTAATTTGGATAAATGCACTGCTGTTTATTAAGACTCTCAGCTGCTTATCTTATGGTGGTTTTAAGCCACGCAGATATATTTGAATCTCTTCTAACTAGAGTATTTTTTAGCGAGTCTTGCCGTCCTTACCTCCAATGAGGGGAGTATCCAGTTTAGATTTATGAGCTTCAGAATTTCTCTAATTGAAGTTCTCTCTGCAGTAGAGAGAGCAGGAGCAGCCAATCTGGAGAGGTCGCAAGATGGGGCTGCTCAAGACGTTGGAACACGATGTGCATTAAAGGTCTTCGTCTTGGATTTTGGCCTTGTTACCACAATCAGGTACCGAAGTGCTGACTTTTGTAGATTGTTTTTTTTTTTAAAGGAGTTTTTCCCTTTTAAACTTAGGGAATCCTATTTTTATAAATAGTTCAGAAGAGTCTAAAAACAGTTCTAATCTTGTACATAATTCCCATAAATCCCTAGTTAACAGGAAAAGATATTGCTGAGAGCCAAGTTAACATGTTTTGTTGCTTTTTAAATTTAGAGAAATGCAGCAAATTTTCTCTTCTGATTGATAGACCAGCAAGCATATCCAAGGCATAAGCCAGACATCTGGGGGAAAAACATCCTGGTTTTGTCAGGGTGACTTTTTAACTATCATATTTGTCTACAGTGGATCAAGTTTGTGTCTCAACAGGCAGTAATCAACCTAAGTAGTTAATAAGATTACTAGAACTAATATTCCCTGCTGATTTTTGTCCTCCAACTTTTAAAAATGGAGCTGAAATTTAAATGACTGTACCAACAACTTACCTTGAGATTTACTTTGAAATGTATAGATTGTTGCTTTTGAGGAACATGTGAAATTATTATTAAATTAGGTGTTAAACACTTAGAATTAAATTAGATGTTAAGCACTTCAGTCATCTTGATGAGAATATTGAGGTGGTCCTAGAACTTAATTTGACTAAATTCATACTTACGAATTTTTAGTCATTGAAGAGAAATATCAGGTGTATTGAGGAGGTTGAATTAGCCTGTGAAACTTTAATTTCCATTTGTTCCTTTAAAATCTTTGGCACATGTTGGGATGAAAGCCAATGTAATAATTTAGATTTGTTTAGCACTTCATGGTTCACAGAATATTTCTGAATGTTAGAAATAACCAGAGGATAGGTAAACAATTTCACCTCTGTTGTCTATTGAAAAACCTAAGGTTTGGGTATGTTCATCCAGGGCTGTAAAGCTAGTAAATAGAAAAGTCAAGATGGAAACCTATGCCACTTTAACAATGTTCACACCATTTTACCATGTTTTTTCCTTATTTTGGCCATTGTGGAAGAAATTAATTGTTTTTTTGTTTTGTTTTTTGTTCGTTTTGTCTTAACACCGTGAATAGTGAAATTAAAGGATCTCAGTTTAAAACAAAGTACAAAAGACTTCATTTCTAATATTTTTAGCAAATACTTTCAGATTGTTGACATGTAAATACATAGGGTATTTTGAAATTCTGTTGCTTTGTGAAGTGTAAAATTCTGTTAATCTGTAAATGTAGTCAAGTAAGTTATTTCTTTAGAGACAGTTACTAGAAGTTGTTAATAATATAGTTACTCATGACTATTTCAAGGTAGTTTATTCAGCATGTATTGGGAACCTACTGTGTAATGGGCACTTGGTTCTTAAAAGGACCAATTGACGAGTTCACTTTAGTGGGGGACATGAGTAGACCAGCAATTACAGCATATTTTAGGTATTAAGAGTAGAGATGTGCATAGGGAAAGCCATATTTTGGATAGAGCACTTTATGGAGTTACCTAATTTAGCCTTGAGGGGATTAGAAAAGGTATTTCAAGGCATGTGATGCTTCAATAGCATCTTGAAAGCAGATTAATAGTTAACTTGGTAAGGACATTTTTAGTCAATGCGAGTAACATTGCAGGTACACATGAGGCAATTGAAAATATGTACTTTTAGGAAGCTGCAAATAGCAAGAGGGCGTGATGACCGTTAAGGGGTGGTTGAAGTTGAGATGAGGTGATGCTGTGGAGGAATGAGAGTGAGAGTGACAGTCAAAAGTGGGAGGAAGGATGGTGTATGCCTATAATCCTGGCCACTCACCTGTAACCCCAGCTACTTGTATGCAGTGATTATACAGTAATTTGAAGGACATTGAGGGAGAAAATGAAATTGAAAACAAGAAGACTGGTAAGGTTATTATTGTAACCAGATTAAGAATAATCCGTATCTAATCTGGTATTGACACTAGAGAGAAAATAATGAAATTTGGGAAATAATTAGAAGATGCAAATTGACTGGAGTTGGTGACAGAGAATAGTTTTACTTGGTTTAGACAGTGGGAAGATAACCCCCAATAGAGAACAGTGTTGAAAAAGCCGGTGTCTCTGGGATAAGAAGACAGTGTTGTTGAGTTCAGATAAATGTTTTGACTTGGAGGTACCATTTTGGGTTTATGCTTTAAAATGGCTGTGTTGAATATATTGGATCTGAGATTGGGAGACATGTCTAGGCTGCAGATGCAGAATTAGATCAGTTGCATATAGGTGATCCAGGAATAACATTAGAATGGGCAAGAGATGAAGCTAAGGGTGGAATCTTCTGAAGTATCTGCATGTAAGTATGAGGACCTTGGAAAGAGACCAAAAATGAAAGGTGGAAAGAAGATTAGTATACAAGTTTCCTGGATTTTAAGAATGATAATAAAAATGTTACATACCATATGAGAATTTAAGTATGGCAAAAATGGATAAGCGAAGGGCCGGGGATCTAGCTCAGTGGCCTAGGTGCCTGCCTGACAAGTGCGAGGTTGTAAGTTCAATCTCCGGTGCCGCAAAAAAAAAAAAAAAAAAAAAAAAAGGATAAGCGTTAGGTTGATCAATTAGAACTTTATTGGAAACATCATGACCAGTGCTTTGCAGAGTGTGGGCATCTATTATAAGTTATGTCTTTTCTTTAAAACCTTACTACTTAAAGTGTACTTGAATGAATTTGGCACCACTAGGATGGTTGCTAAAAATGCATTCTCTTCAACTCAGATCTTCTGAATCAAAATCTATATTTTAAAAGATTCCCAGATAATTCATGTACACATTAAGATTCTAGAAGCACTATTTTACAGTTCTTCTTTAGCAGGAGGAAGTAAGATAATAGGTTTGTTTCATTACTTCTGTATTTTTTAATTATTATAATAGCTAGAGCTAGAATCCACATTATACCTTTTTAAAAAAACTATTTTATAGTACTGAAATATTCTCACACCAAGGGAGGTAACTTCATGTTTGCTTAGCTTTCAGCAATCAGAAGGCTAACTTTGTTAATTTAAATTTCTTTTTTTCTTTTTTTGGTTTTTAGAAACAGGATCTCGCTATGCAGTTCAGACTGGCCTTAAACTCACTATGTAACCTTGGCAGGCCTCAAACTTGCAGTGATCCTCTTGCTCAGCCTCTCGAGTGCAGGGATTACAGGCATGCACCACCACACCTGGCTTAATTTGAGTTTCTAATTTAAAGAACTACATATGTACTGACAAAATATTACCATTTTATAATTTTTTAATATTTGTATAGGATTATTTGTTATATATCTTATAAATCCTAAGGATTAATTGTTTAGTCATTATTTAAAACTAAATTTTAAATAGTTGTTAGCGAAATAACTTTTTTTGAGGTAGGGCCCCCCCACCCCTTTCCAAGGTCTCACTGCATAGTTCAGGCTGGCCTGGAACTAACTCACTATGAAACCCAGACTGGCCTTGAACTCAGTGGCAGTCCTGCTTCAACCTGGGTGCTGGGATTACTGCCTCAGTGCTGGGATTACAGGTATGTGCCACCACACTTAGTTTGAGACAGGGTCATACTGTGTTCCAGGATGGCCTTAAATTTGTGATCTTCCTGCTTCAACCACTCACTGCTGAATTATGGGAATGTGCCGTCATGTCCTTCTTTAAATGCTAGTTTTGACCATAAAGTTTGTGCAGTCTTTCAGTCAGTTAATGGAGGAAAATTAGTATTTTTCCTTAAAAAAAAATCTGTCCGTACACATACAACCAGGTACTTTAGGAATAAATGTAATTTATGATTTATTTTTGCCCAGACTTCATAACTGGTATTTTGTGATTACTACATTGGCTACTTGAAGACATTTTTTAGTGGTTATGGCTCTGCAGTATATATCCTATGCTTGAATCCCCATACCTATAAAAATCTGATGGCAAGAGAAGAATTGATTAAAATTTCAAATCTTCTAGTCATCTGATGGCCTAACAGAGTTTTAGAAAAGTGGGGAGTTAGGGCTAGAGATTTAGCTCAGCAGTGTAAGCGCTTGCCTGGCAAGTGTGATGTCCTGAGTTCAATCTCTGGTACCCAAAAAAAAAAAAAAAAAAAAAAAAGAAAAGTGGGAAGCTATTTTCAAGTGCTTGTTTCATAAGGGTAAAGGAAGTCACGTTTTGTCTGGGACCTTTCCCAAGATTAAACAATAGATCTTCAAAGAGGATTTTTTTTCCCTCTGTTTCTGAAAGGTGTAAAATTCTGTAAAAGAGTATATAGCTAATAATAATGTGCATGTAATTCAACTGGGAATTTTGTTAAAATGTAGCTTTTGATTTTGAAGGTCCAAGGAGTGGCTTGATAATCGACATTTTCAATATTCTTTCTGGTAATACTGGTGTTGCAGGCCCATGACCAGCAAGGCCAAAGGTCTTAACATCTGTGTATGAATTGCAAATAAAACAATAACAAATTGTAAAATTATAGTTAAGTTAAATGGGAGTTGTTTTCAGTATCACTGTCTTGAGACTCCACCTTACTGCAGCAAAGTAATTGAAGGATATACATGAACAAGAAAGGTGTGTGTATGTGTGCTGGAGGAGAGATTGTCAAACGTGCATATTTTAAGTTCTGTTTGTTTTTTTTTTTTTCTAAAAATTTTGCGAATATATAATATTGAGGGTTTTCACCAAAAAATCAGAGCTTTTTAATTTTAGATTAACAGTACTTATAAATACTATTTTTATTACTCAGTAAAGTGGTAGTGTTCTGTAGGATTGTGGTATTCAACTTTAATGGGTACTGACTGTTCTGGAGAAAAACAAAAAATGTTTTTTCTCCATTGTGTGTTGGGGCAAGGCCTTAAATGCGCTTGTTGCATGCTGTCTACTCCTTGCTTAATATAAATAATGTTTTGTAGTGAATTGATAGTGCTAATAAAGAATGGAACTACAGTAGAATCGATAGTACTAGTAAAGAGTGGAACTATTAGAGTATATGTAGTTTGGGAAATAATTGAACTCTTAAGGAATTCTACACCATGCATTATATTAAAAGAGAAATATTTAAAGTAGCTAGCTTTCTAAAACAACATAAATAAAAACAATTTATTTTTTAAATTTTTCCTCTCATTCTACATACAGCTTACAATAAACCCACTTTGACCCACCCATCTTGCTTTTTCACAGTGTATTACAATGGGAATGTCTTTCTACTCATAGATCATAAGGTTAGGAAGATTGCTAGTTACCTTTTTCCTTTCTGTTGTTTTAAACAGCTTAAGTAGACTTCTTCCTGAAATAAAGAGTTCTGTGGAATAATCCATCCCACCCCTACTTTACCCTAATAACACATGGTGTTCTTTACAGTGCATTTCTACCTTGGGTTTTCCTGAGTTTTAACATACTTATACCCCATCTGTAAAGGGTGTGTGTTTTGGAGACACAATCTTATTTAACTCTCAGAAAGTGACACAGAATAACTTTGTAATGCTTTTTCATCTGCAGCACTAAGTTATGTTGATATAGAGCAATGTGTATATCTAAAGATAATTGTTTAATATTCTATAACTATTGTGAATATATTAAATATTTTCAGTGCATGCAAAGCTAAGCACTATTTTTATGTAAGCACATTTCCCTTTTACTTCTCACCCTTTCTTTGCTTTCTGATTTTACCAAAGGGTGAGTTTTGGGGCACTGTTGGCATATATCTTCTGCTTTTATGGTGCTGTGCCTCTTTCTGTCATTTGGTTTCTAATTACTTCCATACAGTCCTTCCAACTCTCATTTCTTCCTCCACTGTGCCCTAATACATACACTTTGTAGAACTCAGCATGTTTTTTCTTTCAGGTGTCGTTTCCAGGCCAGGTTTCCCAAACTTGTCAGATCCAAGGAATAATCTGGGGTTGCTACTTCAAAATACTTACCAGAATCTGAGATTCTTCTCAGAACTGAAAGTTCTGAGTCATTTGGTCTACAACAAAGTACTCTAAGCAATTTGA
>RJWT010011595.1:0-23163 GCA_004365215.1 Cuniculus paca
GAGGAAATGGCAATAAATTCAAAAAAACAAAATTATAGAAACTCAATGGAGATTGACAGAGACATGTACTGCTCCTGTAAATATGATATTTGTGTGAAATATGTATTGTAATTAATGAGTCAATAGCTTCTTTCACTATCCATGATTTAGGTGACTGACAAGACCAATACTGCAATGAAGAAAATATTTTTTAGTCAAATGCAATATGCATTTTACTTATTTTGTTGTGGTGTTATTTTATAAAAAGAAACAGATCCAAATTAAAAGCTGCTGTTAATTTTTTAAAAAAATCATCTATTAGTTGTGGGCATTTAGTCCTCATAGTTTATCTGTCTTTCTCCAGATAAACAAATTAAGTCTAAAAAAGTATTTGTTGTTTGGAGTGAAAATGATGAGCACCTGGAACAAATTACTCTAAAAGAGAAAAATGTGTAATATTTACATACATATTATTCCAGGAAACACTGTCTCTGGGTAAATTATACTGACTAGTTTACTATAATGTTACAAGTTCCTACTTGTGTTTATTTTCAATTTTTCAAATTTTTGAGAAATGCAAAACATTTATGTCATGTAGTCACACTTTTTGAAGCTATTTGAGCAAGTCAATGTGTATTTTCCAAACTTCTCATAGTTCCACTTTTGAGTTTGTCTCTTCACCCTAAAAGCTGTTATTTTTAAATCTTTCCACAAATTGTATGTATTTCATTTGAATCAAGTCAAAATGACACTGTAATGTAATATCTGCTAAAGTCTGAGAAATATGTATACAACTTACTTTATTTCAATATTGACACTCATAAATCTTATACACAAAGGAACAAAGGAGCATTGTACATGATACCAATATTTAACAAACCAATTAAAAAGCACATAAAATTACTATATTAGGAAATTTCTGTAAATAATTACTCTTTCAGATAGGTTGTTTTAAACTATTGATAATGTTTTGAAAGATTATACCTTAAAAAGAAAGTACATTTTAAGTGAGGACATTTATGAGAGATGAAAAGAAAGTTAATATCGTGCTGTATTGAGCTGGTGCTGAGTTTGTGCTTCAGTTTCTGTACTGAAAGCCTTGGTGACGTTCAGAGGTCACATAATTTCTCTAGACTATAAGTTTCCTTATAGAGGAAAGAAGAATAACGATTTCCATATTCTCATCTCTGAAGAAAAATATGATGGACATAAAAATAGCAGTTGGTGTACTGACTTTATTTTTCTCCCTTCTATTCTTAACAACTGTTATTAGTGCTTACTAAGTAGCCAGGTACCAGGTTAAGTGCCTTCACGTGTATTAATTCTTGTAATCTTCTCTCATCCATTTCACAGATGAAAAAACTGAGCCACAAAGATGTCAAGTAACTTGCTTAAACTCAACCTGTAATTTTCCAGTAAGTTGTCTAAACATGTGGAATGCAGAGCCAAGGCTCATCACCTAATAGTCGAACTCTCAGTCCATGGCTTTTATCACTATGAATACTCTTTCTTTTAATGTTGCTAAGATGTTTTAGCTAGGTATTCTACTGTAATTTTCTGTGAAGCTCAACCATGGCCCTATTTTCTGTTTGTTCGTTTGTTTGTTTGTTTGAGAGAGGGTCTCACTATGTAGGTTGTAGTCCAAACTGGCCTTGAACCTGTGACTTCCTCCTCTGGAGTGCTGGAATTCCAGACATGCACCACCATGCCCAGCCACTATTGCTTTAGTAAGTAAAGCTCATTATTTTGCAAGCGGATAAACTGAATTGAAGCAAAGTTAACTTTTTGCTTTTTTTGCTCAATATCAAGAAGTAGTACTATACTCAGCTCTGGAATTTACTGCTTCTGTTGGCTGAACTAATTATTTTCATTAAACAACAAATTTAATTAATGTTCTTGTTCAGTTTAGAGGAATTTAAAATGACTTTGAAAACATGCTGTGGGTTATATAAGAATAATACATGAGCTTGTGTAATTGTTACAAATTTAAATGTGGAAGTAGCCTTGTTATAAGCAGCTGAGTTAGATAGAATATTATAGGCAGACCGGGCTGGGCCCTTGAAGGAGCCAGTGCAGAAGACCAGATACCTTGCAACTATGAGGGAAAACTAACACGTACCTTTGCAGTCCAGATCGTGAGACAAAGCACAAAACAAATGTACCCACACCCTAAGGATAAACCTCAGGGATTGATATTCTAAATAGGGATCATCTTGATACCTTGATCACATTGAGGAAGACAGAAGTCACTAATCCAACCCCCTACAGGCAAAGGTCCTGTTTATGCTTGCTATGTGACTTGCTTCCTTATTGGATCCCAATTTAATCAATTTTACCTGAGCAATTATACTCATAATCTTACTGGCTGACCATAGTTCTGTCCCACCTCATGCCCGCCTGCCTTGGGAGTTCCCATGTTTTCCTACCTTGGACCCACCTTGGCTTGTGGTTTTGCTCTATAAAAATCCCTAGAAAATGTGGGGTCCTCGGCAATTCCCTTAGGACCCTTTCTGTCTCTCTCTTACAAGCTTTCTTTCTTTCAATAAAAATACTCTGCTCTTGACCTCTATTGTTCCTCAAATTCATTCTTCAATTTCAGAGAACATGAACTCGCACTGAGCATCTAGTAGGTTAGGAGTTTCTTTCCCCTACATCAGCCTGACATAGTGAAATGAGCAGGGAGACTGGGAGGCATGGGTTCAAGTTATGGCTCTGTTACCTGGTGATTCCCTACCCCCTGTAATGGTTGATGATACGACCTCTGCCCTGTCAAGCACTACCCTGTCAAGCACTACCCCGGTTACTTTAGCTCAGTTACATGGCCTCAACTTCACTGTGAACACAGAAGGAAAATGTTTTATTAACCAAGAAGGAAGCGGGAAGGATGATTACATGTGATTTGTATGATTCCTCATTTCTAATACAGGAAAACTAACTCCAGGGTGAATCGAGTGTATGGTATCTGTAACAAATGTATACAAACACTGGTCAATAGCACTCTTGAAATATACGTATTTCAAAAGGAAGTAATATTTGGGAAAGCTTACTAAGATACTTGGGTTTCAATTTCTTAATATGATTTTGTGTCATTGTGAACCTACAAAACTAAAAAATGCATTTATTTTCTATTTATTGTGTTCCAGACACCACGTGTTTATTTTATCTTCACAATGACCTTACAATGTGAGTACTATTTATTACACTTATTTAGTATATGAGAGCATTAGTATTATTTCTCTGGACAAATGTCAACAAAGCTGTAAAAAGAGAAGATAATTTGGGCACCATATCTTGAAGAATTTAGCAAGATAACTATTGCTAACTTATTTTAAATCATTGAATAAAATTAAGATTTCATGAATACCCACTGTATGAGAGACATAATGAACTGAGTTTAAATTTCTGCTCCATGTAGCCTTCACACAAATTCTCTAGGATAAATATATTAAGCCACATTACACACATGAAAAAGATAAGATATATAGACTCTAAATCTAAGTATGTGCCAATAGTGCTTTTATTCTTTTAATTTGATTGGTTTAAGTCTGTTTTCTACTACTTGATTACAATATGTGAGATGATATGATCAGCTTTTTTGAAGAAAACAAAGGACATTAAAGTAGGCATTGTTGATTTCTTATTGTCTGATTTGAAGGACTGTAATGCTTTCACTCTTTTGTTTTAGCTGGTTTTATATTATTTTATTTTGCTTGAGTTTATTCAGTGTGAATGTGTGAATAACCATTTCAAAGAAAACAAGAGGCACTAGGGTAACCATTGTTAATTTCCTGTCATTATGTTTTGAAGACCTGTATTGCTTGCATTGTTCTGTTCTGATCTGCTTTGTTGTGCTTTACTCTGTTTTGTCTTGTTTTGCTTTTATTCTTTTTAAAATAAAAAAAAAAGTGAAAATAAATCTAAGTATGTGCTTGTGCTTCTAAAGATCAGTAAGATAACTAATAATTAAAATATATTAAAAGTAAATTCTTCAAGGATGTATTTGAACTAGTTGAATATGTGTCTAATGGACATTCTCATTGCTGATGGAACTTTTTTCTCATCTTTTCATTTAACTTTTCCTCTAATTGTTTTAGGGTGTTACCTTAAATCGTTTCACTATGCATTGATTTTTCTTAATTTTACTTGCTAAGATTTTTTATCGAGACACATAAAATTATTATGTAAAAGAGACATTAGTTAACACAAAAATGGAAGAAAATAGATATAATTGAACAGAAAAAATAATTGTTACACAAAAAGATTGTTTCAGACTGAATTGCCCCAGGACTCTGAGACACAGTCTCATGTAGCTAATGCAGACTGCCACTGAAGTGGGCATTGACTCAATCATTGAAAAACCTTTATGAGGCCAAGTTATAATTCATACAATTTGTGAAATATTTTTAAGTCAAGAGAGAAAACATGATGTTATTTCATATAAAAATGTGTGCTGGAATGAGTTAAAACATTTTCTGTCATTATTTCCACCTTGATGCTAGCTATTAAGTTTAAAACAATGTTGAAAAGAATATGCTACAGGGAGTCATTTATTTATAACTTTATATCACTTTCAATATTATAAATTTTTGTGTTTTCTCATTCCATCTTGGTAATCTATGCTATGATGTAGCCCATTTCATTCATTATAAACAAGCGAAAAGAGAAATTAATGTGACCAACTCAATTTTTTAAATTACAAGGTCAAAATTAAACTTGTCATGTGTATACATGGATGGATGTACATATATCAGGTAAAAAAAATTACTAAAACTTGTTCTGTTGATTTCATTCAGTTATGCATTTGTACCCCAATAAGTACATCTTGAAAACTGGTCTATGTATAAAGTCCTGGATTATTTCATAAACTGAGGCATCATTTCTTTTACATGAAAGAAGTCATCAAAATATTTATGAAGCAAACAGTTATTTGTATAATTCTCTAAGCCTTTTCTAAATAAACTATCAGCAGGATTGATCCTTCTGAGTTGTTTTCCCACACTTTTTAGCTCTATATGAAAAGAGTGTAACATATATACAGAAAATAAAGTACCCTTAGCAGCTGTTTTATTAATTGTTTAGGATATTCTTAATAATAAATGGATTAATTTTATTCTATTAAATGATTGGCAGTAACACAGAGTTTACTTCAAGCCACATACCATTTTGATCAATATTATAATGCTTATGTTTATTTTAAATAAATAATAAATAAGTTTATTTCTTCCATCATGTTATGCAACACACTCATATGGTTGTGCAAGATACACATAAAAGAAAGCATTCATAAATTTATGTAATAAATCATGATGCATCAGAAACAGTGGGTGTTTTATGTATACAAGTTTGCTCTTTTCTCCAGCACTTCATTTTTAATTTTCTGTGATTCAGAATGTCTTCTAATTTTTCACTTGCATGTATCTTTCCAAACTAAAACTATGGAAATGAAGCCTATCTTAGCATGATTTCATGGCTATAAATTAGAATTCAATTTAAAGATGAAACCTATTAGGGTAATTGAATTATTTTTAATTAAAATAATCCTTTAAGATTTCTGTTAAAGACTTATTGAAGTTCAAAACACCTCATTCTTCATTTAAATTAAATAGAGGAAATACTTTTGCTTGATTTATTTCAGTGGAAAGTGCAATTACACTGTGTTTTGGATTGGGAACAAATTTATTATCTCTTTTGCAGTAGTATATTAACTTTATAGTTCTATTGTTCACTAATGAATCTCATGTTCTCAATAGTGACTGATTTACTACAGATGCCCAATCTTCATATTTACTGTTAAATAAATGTTAAAAACAAATGGCACTGAGTCAAAAATATCCAAAAATAAATTAAAATATGATCAAGAGACCTAAAACATATCACAAATACAATACAAATACATTGTACACAATAATTTATATAAAATTTATTATTTTGACTTTTTCAGTTTAATATTTGCTACTGAGTTGGGTCCTTTAATAGGGGTATTGAAAGTGAAATTTTAAAAATAATTTAACTTCAGGACCACTATATTCATTATTTTAAATTAATTTGCTAAACTTCTGTATAGAACTTGTCTTTTGGTTTTTTTTTCAACCAATCTACTAGGTATACTTCAATATAATAAAAATGTGTAATTTCTTTAATAGAGAGGGCTATCTAAACACACTTCAAAAATACTATTCCTACAGGATTTTAGCTAAAGAAATTGTGTATGATATGACAAAGATGGACTTAAAAGATACTATCCCTTTTAGAATGAAAATTATTTACTTTGCAAATTATGAAAACATGAAATTAAGGCAAATCAACATAATTTTACCATACCTGAAAATATAATATTCAATAGGAAAAATAAGACTCAGAAACCCTTTTCAGTTAGTATTATCTCTATCTTAAAAATCAAGAAGTATATTTAAAAACATTCATTTTACCATATTTATACCCAAGGAAAATCATTAAGAACAATTTACTTTGGTTACAAGATTTTTTATTTTGTAAACTATACATAAACAGTAAAAAAGAAAATGCATTGTACTTTAAATATTATGTAAGGTCAACATTTAAGTTTTTATTTAGTGTGTATAAATTAAATGGAACAAATCCAACAGTTTTGCTTTCAATGACTATTACAATATTAAACCAGCTAATTCACTGTTGAAATTAAAGATACCATTGTGTGTTATCCAACAAGATTTTCCATTTTTATATGGGCACTAAATCATTGGTCTGATATACTTAAAAGTGATGGTATGCCAAAATGTCTACACAATTAATTAACATGCTAACTAAAATATAGCAATTAAAGTAATTTTTGCTATAGTTAAATCTTAAATGCCACTCTATACATTAATTATAAACAAGTTCACATGGCAATTATGTAACAATAGAAAAAAAGAAAGAAACATATTCCATTTTCTTCATTCCAGCAGCAGTACCTTTACTGTTAATTTGTTAATTAGGTGTGCTTAAATATTGCCTAATATCCTATATTGGTATGCATGCTAAAACCTTTCTATTTCTATTTTTTGCAAGGCACCATACAATACGTTCTCTAAGTTTCAGCACTACTAACAAAAATGGCATAACTCTAAGATTGAATGCAAAATTTTATCTAAATTAGTAAATAAATCATATTTTAAAATTGGACCATGGGGCAAATAAAAATCAATAATTGAAAATATGCCAGAATTAAATCTTTCTCTCTGTTTCCTTATTTAATGTATATTCCTAAATTGCTGATCAGAAAGATAAACACAGAAATCATGCTATTTGAGAATATTAAAAAGTATACATTAGACTGCCATTCAAATTAAATAAAAATTAGAAAGGTAAACTAAGATTTAACTTTCAGTATCCATTATTTTCCATACTTGCCACTGTATAAAATATCCTACCATATCCAGAAATTATCATAATTGAAAAGTCACTGTTAATAGGGATTCTAAAATGCTCTTTTTTGTTTATTTAACTATGTGGTGTCTCTCTCATGTACCCTGAAGTTTGGGAAGATGCTCCTTGGATTTGTGATTCAAGTTATGCATAAATTTGCAAAATTCTTGAGTTCCAGGTCACATATAAGATACCATAAATTTAACTTAGAGTATCTTTCATAAAAACAGCTTGTAAGATCCCAAGCAATGTTGGTTGTTACTTTGTGGAACATTTATGAGATTGTTTTTATGAAAAATTGGTTGTAGTAGCTCTTTGCAACTTTCTTTTGTCTGGCTATCTTCCATATGTATTTTCTTTTTCTCTAAGGCATATAAAAATTGAGAATAAATTATTCTTTTTTAAACATAAAGTTCTATGACTTTTAGCTGCAATATTTGAAATAATTATACAAAATAGATGTCAGGTTTAGAATCATTTCATTTGGGAGCAGGAAGGTAATTCTCAATAGGCTATCACTTTGTAAATATTAGAAATGTGAGATTTATTGATCTCAGGTCTCACTGATCAAATATATCCATCATGATCATCACCATCATCATCATCATCCCCTTCTTCTTCATCATCATCTTCAATTTCTTCTTTATCATTCATTATGTCTTCTGCTTCATCTTCATCATCAGTCCATTCATGGAAGTCTCCACTTGCAAAATCTCCAGAGATCTCAAAATCTACAGCTAATAAAAACAAATACTACATTTAATTGAGATTTTAGTGAGGTTAATTTATGAAAAATACTAAATTCAGGTGAAAATTGAAGATATTAATCACATTTCCAGTTTGTTCTTCAGCTAATTTAATGAAAATAAAAAACTCATTTCATTTTCTGAAAAAAGTTGCATGATAAAGCTCTCATTTGTTAAAATTTATGTGCTAATTGCAGAATCTTCATTGAGTTGTGCTATATAAGATTTTTGGTTCATTAATACTGATCTTTGCTAAGGTTTTTAAAAATTTACATCAGGCTGACTCTTACAAAGCATTTGAAATTTCTTTATGGAACTTTCAGGTGTAAAACTATTCTATAAAATATTTACTTCCTAAACCCTGGAACTCATTGTCATGTTTCCTTAGATAGGAAGGAACTTGGCTCATGTGATTTCATTAAAGACCTGTAGTTGGACAGAATATCTTGTGTTACACACATGGAGTCAAATTGTCTCCTAGTCATTAAAATCAAAGAATCTTTTCATTTTGTTGGTGATTTGTTTTGCAGTGCAAAAGCTCTTTAATAAGATGAGATCCTAGTTGGTGTATTTCCTGCGCATCTGAGGCTTTGTTCATGAAATCTTTGCCTATACCTATGTGTTTAAGAATTTAACCTATTCTACCTTCCAGAGATTCAGTGCTTCTGTTTTAATGTTTAGATCTTTAATCCATTTAGATTTTAGTTTAGTTCATGGTGAAAGACATGGGTCTAGTTTTAGTCTTTGGCATGTGGGAAGCCAGTTTTTCCAGCACCATTTATTAAAGAGGGTATCTTTCTTCCAGTGAATGGGTTCATCCCCTTTGTCAAAGATAAGCTGGCTGAGTATGTTTGGAATTGTTTCGAGATCTTCTAATCCTATAGCAGCACAGTTTGTAATAACTAAATCTTGGAACCAACCCAAATGCCGATCAAGTAAGAAATGGAAAAAAAAAAGATGTGGGCTTTTTTTATATATGGTGGAGTACTACTCAGCCATAAAGAAGGACAAACTTAGCATATTTCTAGTTTATGCCACTGAGCTAAATCCCTGGCCCCTAAACAAATGCATCTTGAGACAATACTTTTAAGGGAATAAATCAGTGATCCATATGTAAATATCACAGTTTCTCTGTTGTGAGAAATCAACAGGGTAAAGAATCAAAGGGTGTAATAATTATTGTGAAATAGGAAAATATGGTCCAAAGAAAGGGAAATGGGGGGGGTGGAGGGATGGGAAATTTAAAAAAAAATGATAAAAGAGGGATAAAATCAAAATAAAGCTTTGCAAATAAAGAGGAGAAAAGGGGTTGAAGGGAGGGGAAGTAATTGGGAACAAAAAGAGGAATCAAGATATATACGGGTAAAAATTCTCTATGATGAATATGATCATTATGTATATCTAAATTGTACCGATCAGCTTAATAAAAAAATTAAAACATAAAATAGTATTTAAGAACCTTTCCCATGTAGAATCCCAGGAAACATGATCACACAAGAACGGTCAATGAACTGGGCATGGTGGTGCATACTTGTAATCCCAGCCATCAGGAGTCTGGGGCAAGAGGACTGATATGAGTTCAAGGCCAGCCTAGGTGGCATAGTGAATTCAAAGCCAGTCTGAACTATGTAGCAAGACCCAGCCAAAAATAAATAAATAAATAAATAAATAAGTAAACTTCTCAGAGACATAAAATTGGTGGTTTCAGTTGGAGCAAAGGATCCATAGGGACTGTAAGTGGCTTTTAGAAGGTGGAAGAGGCAGAGAAGTAGATTGTGTCCCTTGAGAAGTGAGCCCTGCTCTGCTGACATGTCGAGGTCGAGCCTGGCAAGACTCGTGACTGACTTGTGGTACTCAGAATTGCAAGAATGGATTAAGTCACTAAGTTGGGGGGAATTTGTGACTATAGCAACAGAACACTAACATTCCTAGTGAATATTTAAAAAATATTTAAAGTAACCATATTTCTGGTGATATCTCAGTATATGCTTATTTTTCAACTCTTTGGATGTAGTGTGTTTTCATTTTTTTACTGTTTCTAATACTTAATTTTATAATCCTTTGATAACTATAAGAAACCTATCAATGTAATTTAGTTTATAAAATGGCTGGTATCACAATAGGATGCACTAAAATATCCCTATGCAAAGAAAATATTGCTCCTTTCCAATTTTCTGTATTTTCTTAGTCACAACATGCCAAAACAAAGCAAAACAAAACAAAAAAACCTTAGAAGACCAAGTTTCCAAAATAATTTCTTTGTTCACTTACTGAAATCATTTCCATATACATTTTACTTGCAATGTAAAAATTTAAAATTCTTTATCCATCACTAACACCAGAGATAATTGAAGTAGTTAATAATGCAACCACTATAAACTATACATTACAAAGACATGTGGTCTCTGTGTTAAAATTATGCAAATTAGCTTCTTTTCCTGTTTAGATCTAATCATGTTGGCTATGTCAGAAAATAAAGTCAAGTTCATTAAAAGTTTTATAGACTAGATGAATGTGTATCTTAAATATAAGGACTGAATCAGATAACCTTTATTTACTATTTATCTTTTCCTAAATAGTCTTTGTCAGTTTAAATGTTGCATAAGGATATATTTTAACCTTTTTGAAAATGGAAAACTAAGCACTTCATTTTTATTTTTGATCACTTTTACTAGTCAAATCACAATCCATTCATCTCTGCCAAGTGTGCAATTCTGTAATTAGAAATCTCCATAGGGCAAACAAACATTCTGATTTGAATCTTGCATTCTGGAGAGTTACTTTCTGAAGTGGAAAAGATACCGCAGTGAAACTTTAAAATGTATACATAGGATGCTCAATTTAGCTGCTATTTTTTTGGGACCTATGTAGACATTTATGTTCATAAAACAGAACATTAATTATAAGTACTGTTTAAAAAATAAGCTACATTTTTCTTATTCAAACATTAGGAAGTAAGCAATAGGTCGATATAGCTGCAATTTATGGAAGGCTGTGTTTGTTTTGGTGGATGAGTGATGAGCTTACATATCACCTAAGTCACTCTGGAGGTATGGGCAGAAAAATGTGTCCTGGGGGAGCACGGAATTCACGAATTTTCACTGACTTTCAGTAAAATCAGGGACAAAAATCTGCCTTATCTGAGAGGAAGAGTCAGAATCTAACAGTCAGTTAGGTAGGAAATCATAAGTAGAAAAATGCACCCTGATTTTAATATTTATCCCTCAAATATCTAAAGAAGGAATTTGCTTGTATTACAAAAGATTTTTTTAACATACTAGGACAAGTCTTCTTTCTACCCCTACATATAGTATTGTCTAATTGAATTAGGCATTAGAGTACTTAATCTAGAGCTTGGAAAATGATTAAAGAAGCAACTTTTTCCTTACCACAGTTGGCCACTCCATTTATTCTGGATCCTATTACTTCATTTCCATATCTGTCAACACACCAGCACTGCCCAATACTGCCATGGCATTGTGTTGGCTTGTAGTAACCATCTTCATCACACAGCGGGATGTATTGTCCTGTGAAAGCAACACATAGTCACACACACACATATTTTTTGAGTAAGCTGAGGGCCTTTCAGTAGCTATGCACTATGCATCGTCAATGTGCTTAAGACATACACGTGTGGATGTCCCACCATCTTCACACTATGTATGAGTGAAACCTGGGGGGGAGAAAAAAACAAAACAAAACAAAACCAAGGGATTGTTTGCTGCCATGGAACTAGCATGGCCACAAGAATTGTTTCCATTTCATGGGTTTGTATGATGAATTAAGTAAATTAGTTTTTTAACTATTGTCACTCTGGAAAATGTACTTTTTCCAGCGTTATGATGCAGAATTAAGGTCTGATTAAGGATATGATTATATCAAACCATCTGGAACACTTACTATGGCATACAAGACCTTTCATCATCTCACCATTGGCAACTTTCTGTTTTAATTCCAATTTTTTGCATTTATGCTTCAAGATCTTCCTATATTATCAGTTTCCTCCAAATTCATGCTGCTTTGTCTCTTAGCACACTGCTCAGCGCAACTGGAATCCTTCTTCCTTCCTTCTTTCAATTTAAAACTTGACTTATGTGTGACCCCAAAATGAAGGCTTCTTTAACTGGAGGAGACATGCTGTATGTCTTCCACTGTGGGTGCTCAATGAGCTCATGAGTGTGCGTGTCTGGGTGTGTGTGTGTGTGTGCACGCATGCGCTTACCCAAGCTTATGTGTGTGTTTGTGTAGATCATCACTGCAAAATTTTACCTCTACCTTGTGATGACCTCTACGTGGAGAAATGTTTAGGTTCTTTTGGCTGTCACTGCTGCATTAACCTACATGATAGTAGGAACATAGTCTAGTGGAATGAGTGGGAAAGACAGACAATCATTTTTATATTTCTAATATCTTGCCCAGTGTATACTACATTGCTTATTAAAACTGTTTAACTAGAAATTCACAAGTTCAGTCATATCCTATAAAACATACTTCAACAGTAGAATAAAAGTTTTAGGAGACTTATTTTTTCTAACCTTCTTTTTTCTATGCTGAGAAATGTCAGTTATTTGGTAAAAGAAAAAAAAATAACCAAATAAATGAATAAAATATGAAATCGTGTAGAATCACAATTTTATTCTAAAAAAGTCTAAAAATTCTGACAAACGATCAATTTCATTTAAAGCTTCTAATTCTTTTGTGAGATGTGAACTGTTTATCTTTCAATGAGATGGATAAAATATCACCAATAGGGAAAAACTGTGAATATTGTCTATGGATTTAGACCATTAAACCTAAGAAAGAAATCAACTTCCTAATATCTACATCTTCAAAATAACACGCTTTGACATAAAATTATCATTTCTTTTGTGCCAGTACATTTTGAAAGTGAAAAAGAACACTATGAAGAATTACGGCTGTGCATCAGAATCAATGGAAATTGACACATAACAGCTGATCAATTTTCATATATACACCATTATCCCACCCAAATTAGAAGAAACATTTGACACATTCAGTACTTCTAATAATTATTTTAAACTATACCATGAAAAGAGATTACTCAGTGATTACTCCCCATGTACAAGAGATGTGTTTTTTATTTTTATAACTTAAAAGAAAGAGTACACTTTTACAGATTCTATAGTACTAATAGAACTTTGTCGAATCTAAAATATTTTTAAGTTGAATTCGAATGCCTTTTCTCATTGCCTAGGACAAAATTTTGATTTTCATACACACACTTATTCAAGAGTGTATTTTCCACTCGTGAGCTAATACAGCATCTATTTTATAATGAATTAAGAGAAACAGGATAAGGGCTGGGAATTTAGCTCAATGGCCTAAGCCCCTGCCTGGCAAGCACAAGATTGAGAGTTCAATTCCCGGTGATGCAAAAAAAAAAAAAAAAAAAAAAAAAAAAAAGAAACAGGATACATGAGAATTTTTAACAGTTATTTTGCACACCTAAAAACATCTTTGCTATACTACCAGAAAAGTTTTATTTTATACAGTAGACACTGAACTAAGGGTTTTCAAGTAATATGAAAAAATATTTTCAGCTACAGATAGTGTATTGTAATTACAGAGATAGGACATAAAAATATAATATAGATTAATGAGACTCGTAGATAAAATTTGGTGCCACTAAATAAAGAAATGTATAAATATCCATGAAAATAACTACTTCATTTGTGGTGTCCTGCTTTGAATACTAAAAGGAAATCCAGTAGCATTACTGGTGAAACACAAATTAAATTAGTAGAATCATAACAAAATCAATTTTCAACAGTTTACAAATTTGTTCTGGTTACTTAGTACATGCAAGGTATATCTTTGGGAAGATTGATGAAAGATTGATGGAAAGTATGAACCACCATTATATATTTAAGAATGTAAAATTATTTTAAAAGAGTTTGTTTAAAATTGTGTTGACCAGACTAAACAATAATCAAATATAGAAGTGTAGTGATCTGTTAATAGTCAAACGTTCATGTATTTCTAGACTGTGGGTGAAATTTGCAATTATCTACCTATCCATCTGTCCATAGAAATTATATCGTTGTACTAAACATAAGGTAATAAAAATATTAATGAAAAACAATAAAAAATCAGCTCATATTCTGAAGTACCCTGAACTTTTTTCTATCTATACAAATATATACTTTAAATAACATGTATAATCATACATATATAAAGTCTTTAATTATTAAATTAGGAGTCACAGAATTGTAAGTTTCTGCTGATGTTTTAACATTAGTATTGTTTAAATCTCTTTTTTTAACTTAATAACTTGCAAGATGAACATTATATTAGGGTAGTAAAACAGACATAATCTTTCAATAGGTGAGGTAATAAAAGTAAGTTTAATGGCTTTCCAAAAGTTCATAAATTTTGTTGCTGAAATTTAGTGTAGTCTATCTTTGTAGGATTAATATTGATTTTATGTTGCTGTTTCCCTGGGGTTATTTATGTAAGCAATAAAACCTTCAGAAGAATGAGCTATTACTCACCCAGGAGTTTCTTTACCCCTTGTCGCTTGTGAATATTGCTGAGCTCCGTCTGGCAAGGTGGGTCTGGAATGACATTAGAAATGTTACTTCAAACGTTGCAGTTAAATAAAGAACATGTACTTTTCTCTGTGTGTGCCGAGTATCGAACTCAGGACCTGCACTTGCCAGGTAGGCGCTTGTGCCACTGAGATATATCCCCAGCAAGAATGTGTACTTTTATATTAACATTCCCTGTATTATTTGACCCCAATTCATATATGTAAAAATGTATATATTCTTACCTGAAATGAGTTGGTTGCATTTTTATTCATATTACAAAATCTGCTCTTAAAGGTACATAGAAATTGCATTATAAACTATCACAATAGCAGAATCACAAACAAGTTCCTTTTGTCCTTCACTGCATCTTTTTAGGGAAAATATAAAATAAAATTGATTCAAATAATTTTGAAATTGTTTAATATGCTAACTTCAAAATATTCAATTATTAAATTATATGTGAGTGATGAGTAAGATGCGGGAATAAGAAAGATGCTGACCATATATTTTACAATTTAATATGTGAGATCAAAACTATTTCACCTTGCATAATCTAAAATATAAAGAGTTCATTTGTTTAAAAATCATGAATAGTTAATTGATTGATCTATATATGAATCTCTTATACTAAGTATTAAAAGAGTAGGACTCGAAATGGATTGCATGAGTGTATAAATGGAAGTATATAAATTTTGCTGCCTCTCAAATGTGATGTCTTATAAATGAAAGGAAAGATTCTAGCTCAGGTTGTAACATTATATTAAAATCATTTCTCTTTTTTATGGGCCAGTTAGTGTAGATTAGAAGTGATATATTCTGTATATTTACTTCCTGAAATCCAGGTATGTTTGAGTTTGATTTCTCATTGGTGACATCACTGAATAAGACTTTCAGTACTGTATAAAGATACATATTAGTATTTCAAAAGAAATTATAACCAACTAGACTGCTGAACTATATAAAATAGTTGATTTAAACTATATTCTCTTTACTATTTTCAAGTTGACTTTACAACTTCAGTCTTTCAAACTGTTTCCTCTTTTTAAAAATTATATTTTTGTTGACTTCAATTCTAATATACTTGGTTAATTTTTTTAATTGTCACCTGCCAACACATGCTGTACCCAGACTCTGTTTAGCTACCATTCTATTCTCAATTTCCTCGAGATCAACATTTTGAGTACTCAGTTACTAAGTGTTCATGTATGCATAGCATGAATTATGTTATGATCACATACACATAAATACTAAAACACAACTGTCATTATAACAAAAGACTATGTGTCTGTTTACTGAAATTGACCTGGATTTACTACCTTGTCACTTTTCTGAGTTATTTAAATGTACACCATTCATTAATACTAAGATAAAATCCAGGTCAATTATTTGCACCTATAGGTATCTCATCCTTTTGCTCTTTAGAATTGTTTAATAACCTAGAAAGCATAAATGTAATATAGCCAACATATGTGTTTATGCATGTAAAACTTAAAACACTTAACAAAGGAAATCTATTTTTGAAACTTTGCTTACAGTGATTTATATATAGGCTATTGAACTAATCCTTTTGTTGACCTACTTGTCATCAATTTATGGATAATCATTTGATCTTTAATTAATAAGCTATTGCTAAACACATAAATGCAATTGGTGTAGTAAAATATACTATATAATGTGTTTGTTTTTCCATGTGAAATATGATATTCATCAGTACAGGTTAAAGTAACTCATTCATTCTTTTTGCTGTCCAAAATTTTAAAAAGCAATGGCAAAATGAAAGAGAGATTATATTATTGGAAGTAGGGAGTTTTCTTCAATGGAAATGGGAACAAGAGATGGAGTGAGGGGAAGAAAAAGAATGTGAAAAAAAATTGGGAAAAAGTGGATATAGAATATTTGCAAATAGCAAGGGGAACAAGAGTTCAAAGGAGCAGGGAGAGATGCAAGGGGCAGGGAAGGAGAAGGGAATCAAGATGTGTTATGTATGTGAGCCAACTCTCTACAATAATGTAATAATCATTACTACAAACATGTTCTAATTAAAATGCTGACAAAAAGTAGTGGTGACAGTAATGAGTGTACCACACCAAACTAATTTCCAATTTTTTCAAAGTAAATCAAAATTATACATAACATTGTTTCTTTAGTTTGTACCAACTTTAACATGTGAGTCTTTTAGCTATATTTTCCTATATATTTAAAATTTAAATTATAATCCAATTAATTCCAACTGTGCATATGTTTACATTTCCTAATTTATATAGGAATGTACATTTCCTAATTTAAAGAGAGTTGCATAGAGATTCACCATCAATCCAAGTCTTATTCTTGCAGACATATAACAATAAATAACACATACAAAAAAGATAAAATTAGGTTACATAGAGAATAACTCTTAATATGTATGTTTTTAATGATGTATATTCTAAAGATACTCAGTATTCCTCATGAAAACTTCATTGTAATTCACACTTTCTTTCCCAATGACTCTTTAAAAGCTAAGCTATTTGAAAAGGTTGAAAGACTAAGTCATTTTAAAATAAAATGAGTAAAAATAACTTTATGGTGAATTCTGTGGTTGATACAGCTCATTTAATAAGATCACAAAATAGAACATTAATACTCCACAGTATAGTGATAAAAATCCCATTTATTTTACACCGTGGGCAAAGCAGATAGCAAATTAATTTTAATGATTACTTTTAATATCTATGTTCTCATATCTACGTGTGCTTCTTGGTGGTTCATAATGGAAGCTATAATGAAGTACATTAATATAAAATATTAATTAGTATTTTCATTTTCTTTAGCAAGTTTGCATATATATCAGAGTTATTTTTTCAACAGGTTTCCTATTTGCTTTTTTATTAAACAGTCAAGTTAGAAAAAATTTCCAGTAGGAATGAAGCATAGCATCCTTTTATTCTTTTATATAAAGGAATAGATAAGACTTGAAATCCAGGTCAACTATTTGCACCTATAGGTATCTCATCTTTTACCTTGCTGTCTCTGGAAGCAATAGCACCATTCATTGTTTGATATCAAACTGTCCTTGTATGTGTCACAAGAATTGAAGAATGCCTTGGTACACTGTTCATTCTTATCAAGGTAAAAGCTTCCAAGCTCTGATTGGTCCAGCAGTAGGTCATAGTTTGTATCGAGTCTATTAAACATCCAACCCAGTGAATCCTTGCAAATAGGCAAAATGCTTGTATCAAATCCTAAAGGCAAAGAAAGAAAATGATTAGCTAAAATGAAAGATGGTGTCATCAGAAAGCAAAATAAAGCAACACAGATTTAGTTAGTATAGGCTTCCTACTGGGTTGTCCTAGAGATAGGGCTTAAATACAGCTTGAGTAATTTGTTTCAAAGTAACGTGCACATAGTAACATTTACTTTTCAGGATATTTATGAGGACAAATTAGCTAGAAAGCATTCAAGTACCAATTAGTAATCCTTCCAATAGCTGTTTCTGTTATAATCATGTATTATTTACATATTATTGTTGAAACTTTTACTGAATAAACAGTACATCATGATAAATCTCTCATTAGATTATTACATATTTTTATTACACATTACAATTCAACAATAAATTCAAGTAACAATGCCACTTTCACAAAAGCAAAGTTAATATATAATAACTAATAACTTCTACAATATCCTGTGTCTTCGTAGAACTCTGATGATTGTGATACTTCATATAAACATGTTGACCAGAGAAAGAATAAGTTTCCTGTATTATGTATTGTTCTGTATTCTGCTACCCTCAAGGCATTTTCACAATCACATATACGTTAGAATGGGAGGCAGTAAGGTGCACTGGATGGAAACAGCTATAGGGAAGTGACAAACTAGGTTTGCGTTAAAGCTCCGGAAACTAACATGGGTAATTGTGGATTAGTCACAGACAACATGGGGCTCAGTGCACGAATAGCATTGGGTGGAATACTGGTGTTTTGAATAAATACAAAATAACCCAGAATCTAAACAAGACATATACCACAAAGAAGTCACAGGATGTAAATTCGTCCTTAACCACGAAAAAGACTCATCCCATGTAAGCTAATATTAACTCAATTAAATTTCTTAACAAATTGCTGAAGGTTGAGTGTAGGTTCCCACCACAGTAAACAAAATTAAACCACAAAAAGAAGGGGGAAGCATCCCCATTGACGGCCACATTCCCACAAGCCTCAGTGAATGCTCTCCAGAAAGACAAGAAAGGAAAAGGGAACCAAGGACGCTACCAGAGGAGCAGAAGTCACTGTGAGAAGGGTACATCTATCTTCTCTATATGCTTCATGAAACAGAGCTAAGAATTCCAAGGAAAGAGCAATGTGTTGTGCCACTGTGTAGAAACAGGTAAGTATCTGCTCTTCCAGGGGGAAGGAAAAGAATTTTAAAAAGTGCTGTCCCTGGGAAAGAGTCAAGAGAATATCGTGAATCTTAGAGAAGTCCTATTACTAATAGAGATGTAGGATTGTGGAGAAAGAAAAAGAGAAGGAAGGGGAAGAAAAAGTTCAAGAAAATTATCATGGAATGGAATGGAAAATTACCAAATAGTTGTACAAAGATTAAATTATACAAGGAGAACAGAGAATGGAAATGGGGCAGAGAAAATAATAGATTAATGAGAACTCTCCAAAATTAATGAAATATATCAAACCACAGATAAGAATCTTAGAGGACACCAAAGAAGATAATGAACCAACTGAAAACACAAATGAATAAACAGAATATGGACACATTATAGGCAAATTAATCAAAACCAGTAATAGGAAGAAAAAATTATAGCATCTAGGAGTAAAATACATATTCTAGAGGAGGAAGGTTTAGAACATAGCAGAGATGGTAACATATAAGTCAGAATAGAAGAATGACAAGAATTCCATGTTGGAAGGAAAATAAAGTTCTCAATACAAAATTTTTGTAAAAAGTAAGAAGAAATGTCCTTTTTAGAAAAAAAAGCCAATTGAGTCATAAAAATTTTTAAAAACTGGCTTTCTGGGTAGAACACATATACTAAGCAGAAACTTTGTCCTATTGAAAAATACTTTCTAAAAGACCTTCTAGAAATAGCATCGTTGAAGATACAAATTTAAATTTCTGTTTCAAATGACTTGAACATAATTTAAGGTCTAATCCAAAATTATTAGTAATATACTATTTGTTTGTGAATATACAAAAGTGCAACATTTGTCAAAAAGCACAGAACCACAGAGAAATTGGGATTTGTATATCCTTATATTTATATACATAACAGCAGAAATATTTTAAACATTCAGTGTGACAAATTAATCTTGTGATTTTTTTTTTTAAATCCTAGGTCAACCATTAAGACACTTTTAAAATACAAATAAACTCAAGCAGAAAGCCAGGCGTGGTGGTGCGCTCTTGTAATCCCAGCATTCGGGAGGACAAGCATAAAATGTAATTGTTCCAAAACAAGGCATTGTAAAAGAGAAAAATTGCAGGGCTTAAAAATACATAAAACAACTAGAAAGCAGATTGTAATTAAATTATTTCAATAATTAAATTAAATATAAATTATCTGAACAAGTGTAATAAATGTAAGATTGTATTAAAGGAAGCAAAGAAAGTTTTCCACAAGAAAAAAATCTTCTTTTTTAAAAAAAAAATTTAGTACCAAAAAAAGGTTGGAACACAGTGTCATGAAAGCACTAATGAAAAGAAAGCCAGGCTGAACATATAAATAATAAATCTGACTTCAGAATAAGGAATGTAACCAGGATGAAATGAAACATTACATAATGATAAAAAATTTAATAAGCAGACACAATGTCTCTGAATCTGTAATGTATCTAAAATAAGTCTCGAAATACCTGAGTGGAAAGAAATCTAAAGGGAGGAACAGGCAAGCTCTTAATTTCATCTGGAGATTTCAACACTCTTTCATAAAGAAGCAATGTGAGCAGATAGTTGAACACTAAAGCTATAGAAGAACAACATTATTATTTATCAATAGATTGACATAATTTATATTGATAGAAAACTTCCACAGTTAATGACAAAGTTTCTTTCAGGAACACATGAAACAATCTAGGTCATAAAATAAACCTTAACAATTTAAAAGAACTGAAATATACAAAGTATTATATAAGAAAAAACAAAATCACTACAGTAGATATCATTAATAGTATGAAAAGTAATGTATATTTTACATAGTAAAATACTAATATATATATAAAACTATTCAATGTATATATTGAATATATGTATATATTGAAAAGAAAATTCAGCCCCCCAAAATAACATGGGTTCATTGGTGGAATGAGTGCATATATGAGGACTATAGGTGTCAGTATTTTGTGAGTAAAAATAAAAAATAAAAATAAAAAATGTAGGATTTTTAGTGTAAAGTCTTAGCGTAAAGTCCCTGGAGCCAATCCTCAATACCAAAAAAAAAAAAAAAGAGTTAAAGCAAGTATGCACATTTTATAAAACAATGATGACTGGAAAATTGCATATATTAGGTTGCTAACATTTTTTACCTCATGATACTGGGGATGGATGGAGTTGGAGAAAGGATACTAACACTCTTCTTTTATTTTCACATATAGTTTTTAAAAATAAGCAAATATTTATTGTACAATTAATATGTAGATTATGAGAAAATTAAAAATCAAAATATACAAAGTTAAATATATTTTCTTGTGATATTTTGAAAATCATTTGACACTCTATAGTGTCTGAAAGGATTCATCATAAAACTAATTGCTTTTTTATTGGCTAACATATGGTTCATAGCATACAACCACTTATTTCCATATTAAACAACTCATGATAATTGTGCTTTTGACTTATTTTGTTTCCTTTTTATTTATACTTTTCCCCTCGGTTTTAGCTACCAGCTCTTGATGATTTCAAGACACCTGTATTGCAAACATGCAAAGAGTTTACATATGACTCATTGGCATTGGAGAAAAATTCAACAATTATCTGTATGTTATAACTGACTGAATGTGTGAAGTACATGATTGCAATGTGAAGTTTTTCTTGATCTGTGTGTTGCATTTTTTGAAGGAACCAGTTGTTTCATTTTTGTTTACCAGATTTGGATGGCTGCTCAAAGTGCTCTACCTCCCTATATTTTGAAAACAAAGTATTCTTTTTTTATTTTAAAAACAACACAAAACAAAAAAGGTAT
Source organism: Cuniculus paca (assembly GCA_004365215.1). Classification (NCBI taxonomy): domain Eukaryota; kingdom Metazoa; phylum Chordata; class Mammalia; order Rodentia; family Cuniculidae; genus Cuniculus; species Cuniculus paca. Next base: position 21,834 of record RJWT010011595.1, read on the forward strand.
AGAAACAATACAGAATTTTTTAAAAAGTAGGAAATTAACAGTAGTTAACATATTGCAGATCGTTATCTTAGAAGTAGCTATTCAGATTACAAGATTTAGGCATGAATAAAGCAATCAAACAATCAAACAATGAAAGCACAAGCTGTTCTTTTTGATGAATTTACAGAGATTAGTAGTATAGATATCTATCTTGTATATATACATATATATATATATGCATATATATGTATACCTATATACATACAATCTTTTCTCTTCTTCCCTTTTATTGAAAACAGATTGTAATAAAATTTACAATCTTTTCCTCACCAGTGAGAAACACAGGCTCCTCATTTAATGACCTGTCTACTTAATGACTCTTTAGACTTATGACTGAGGCCTGCTGTTTGGACTTATGACCCAGTGCTTGGATTTACAACCCATCTTTTGTATAGTGCTACACATCTTTTTTGATAGAGTCTCAATGTCTTTTTTACAGTACATCTTGTTTATTCACTACTTATTGTACTATACAATACTGTACTGTACTTTTATGTTGTTATATATTACCGTACTATATGTAAGAGTTATGCAGGTGAAAGTTATATCAGGTTGGAGTTCCTCCTTTGAATATTTCTTTGTTCTGAGTCTTATAATGTACATACTATATAAAATTCTTCATTAAGCAACCAATTCATTTAGTGACCTAGTTGTACAAATAGAACACTGTCATTAAGTGAAGACCACTGTAGCCTATTGTATTTTAAAAATGTTCAGTAAACATGTTGTGAAAATAAATACATTTATGAAAAGACAAATGCCTTCATCTGAGATTGATTGTTTTGCCTCAATATCCAAAACATGTATGATTTGCCTATTTTGGTGCAGAAAGGAGTGATTTGGAGCACGGTCTGATGAGACCTGTTGATCACATATGCTATAGACAGAATAGCTGTGCCATAGGACCAGAAAAATTTATCAGTGCGCTCTTTTAATTGGGCTCACTTCTAAGGATTATTTCCTTTCAATAGTTCCTCAGGTGATAATAAAACTAATTCATCTGAAGTTAAATAAATTCTCAGATATAAACAAACTGTCTAGAAGTGATTTTACCTTTGAAACTATGGGATGTGTAGAACTGTCTCATACCGTATGGGTGCACATATTTTCTCAAGGGTTTTCTGTATACTTTGAAACATCAGGAAACAATTGAACAATTAATTACCACTGTTATACTGTGTCTGTGGATGGTTTCATATGTTTAATTTTTGTCTTATGCTCTTGGCTAATGACCTCCTTTACTACATACTTTATATGTCTTTCTATTCTCCCAGATATTTACAGCATAGGC